>PNEQ01116127.1:0-39463 GCA_003012365.1 Medauroidea extradentata | reverse complement strand
TTTTGCGATAGTTATTTTCTTCAAGCTTAAAGGAGAGCAGATGACACTCATTTGTTTGGCAGTTTTGTTAATAATGGTTTAGCCGGGATAGCAAATAATTTTTTCAAGAGAGTAAGTTATACAGTTTCAACAAATATATGTATTATCAACAATTTCGTTAAGCCCAGTTCACACCGGCAATAACAATAATATTGTTAATTACAAAATTTTAGTTACAAAAATGTTACCAAAAAATTCTAAGCTACTAAAAATGGTACCGTAAAGTGAGGTTAGTTTGCACCCTTCTGGGTAACTTTGCACCACCCCATTAATTTATTTTTAAATACCAGTTCTAAAACAATATTTACAGTAAAGTGATGTCGTTTATGACTGCTGGCTACTGTGAAAGTTTAATTTTTTTTAAGAGGATGCTAACAGTTGTTTTAAACGAAAAATTGTGGTGTCATGTTACCCCATAATATGACAAAACCTTACGGTACACTGTTTAATAGCAATGTTGAAGCAAATGTTTTATTAACATAGCTGAAAATATCACTGTTACTAACAAAGTTGTAAGAATGACGAACAAAAGTTAATAACCATGTTGACGACAAAAATGCTTACAACGTTGCTGATGACATTGCTCGTGATATTTGTTACCAACATCCTTTGATCTAGACCTCCGTAGAATGGGTCAGCAAAATAATGTTGTCAACAGTGTTGGTGAGGAAGTTATTAATTTGACTTTCCAAAATTAATAACTTTTGTTGTTAGCAAATGTTTCCAACAAAATGTTAATAACAAATGTTATCAACATTTTATAGATATTAACAAAATTACTAACATTGTTGGAACAATGTTGATAACATGATGTTGTCTACAACGTTCAAGCATTTTACAACACTGTTAGTAACTTTGTTGAAATCTTGAAAACACGTGTTATTAGCATTGTTATCGCTGAAGTAAACTAGGTATTAGTTATGGAATATGCAAAGCAAAGTGGCTGACATCTGGTGGTGAACTTCTGAAACTTCGGAATGGTGATACCTACTGCACGCTCGCAATTTAATGTCAATAAATAAAGACTAGGTGGCAAAAGTACTGTTCTTCATTGTAAAAGTAAAAGAGTTTAATAAAAAACATGTATGCCTCTAAATAGCACTGTCGAGGGGGAACAATGTAAAAATATAGTTATGAATGTTGTCACTTTTACACATCGCAACGTCTGTATTCATATAAGTATTATTTATTCTCTAAACTAACTCTGCACAAACTCTGTCTTTTATTTTATAATTTGCGTATTTATTATTGTTAAAATCCATTGTTTCCATTATCGCTAATTTATTAAGAACTAACAAGGTTAGATCTAGCCTCGTTCATTTACTAAAGTTTAAATTCTTGAAATGATGGTGCCGTAGACGTGTGTATGCAGTTGCAAGCGTTAAAATACAAACTTAGTATGCGTATCTTGTTTAAAATTACTTTTCGTTTTATGTTTATTTTTTAAAAGTAGATTTTTTTAAACCAAAGATGTTATAAAAATTTTTCCGAAGCTAAGTTTACAGATTGTTTATTATATACAGTGTTAGTTTACTTGTAATAACGATAATAGTAATATATGTTGTAACAACAGCATAACTAACCTATAAGCATTATGTAACCTATAAGCATTCTGAGCGGACGGTTTTGGTACGCACATATTTGAATCAATTTTGTAGTTTATCAAAAAGAATATGTTTAATTTTTTCTTATAAATTGTATTTTTCGCGTAACAAAATCATTTACTGATACACTCTCCATGCGGCTTTATTCCGTGTCGCTTCTAATACACACTTTAATTAATAATATGGGAGATACTAAACAATTTATTACATATATGGTATTAAATAGTTCGTTGTGATACATATAAGTTTCATATACGTAAATTAAACCCTGCAATAAATCCACACGAGCCCTTTAAAATGTAAATAAACTCGCGTCTGCATTGCCACGCATGTGGAAAATACGTTTCTATCACCATTCCTGATGTCTGCAAGACGCGACGGTGCTGCTCCTAGCGTTGCCTTGCATCTCCTATATAATGAGGTAAAACCATAGTATTTTACTGTAAATCGCTTAAGTAAAGGTATTAGTTGAGTAAAGACTGGCATGCTGAGTACACTAGCAGGCTTGTTTCCGTGTAGGAACTGGGCACACCTGCTCGCTGGCGTGATGGCCGCGGGCAAGAGGAAGCTGTCGAGCCGGGAGACTGGGCTACAGGAGATGCTCCCGTGGGAACAAGCCTCGGGGGGCGCCGTCCCCCCTCCCCCGCCCTACTCCTGGTCGATGTAATTTGCCGGCCGGCCGAGCGTGTCGGGCGGGTTGCCTATATAGCAGCGGCGAGGAGAGACGAGTGTCTTCATCGCGATAACTTCCCTGCTCCTCGCAAACACTCGAGGGCATTCGTACATCCTCGCCTGTTGAGCGTAAAGACAACACGTATTCAACGTCATCGTAGTTTCCTAACCTAACGGAAGCGCCCTTTCATTTAGCGCGCAGTGGTTTTAAAGCTCGATGTTATAACATGTCTGCCGCTTGAGCGCTGGTATCGATGAAGGGTGTACACTGACCAATCACAGAAAGTTCGTGAATGTAACGTTACATAAAGTTGATTATTTAAAGGCTGAAATGGTTTGTTGAAATTTTACTATGGCATAGAATTTTATTAGACCGCTTAGTTATGTACTAGAATTTATAGGTTTGCGGACATCGCCATTGCTCATGTTTTGCTGATCAAACTTGTGTTGAATGACAAAGTACAACAAAAAACAAAATAGAGACATAAAGTTAAAAAAAAAAAAAAAAATCAGAAATTAGTATTTTCAGAGGAATTTGTCAGTTTTTTTTAAATAGACAAAGAATTCTAAGAGTAGAATTCAGTCGAATAGCGACAAAACACCCAGACACAAAAGATAGACACAAATACAAAAAAAAACTGACAGAATTCCTCTGGGATTGCTTTTTCCTCTGTTTCTTGTGTGAGTATTATGTCTGTTTTGTTATTTTTTGAACTTTGTCGTTCAATACAAGTTTGGTAAGCAACACATGGGCAATGGCGTATATCCACAAACCTATAAATTCTCATTGTAAACTCACATTGCAACAGCCATTTTAAAGTATCACCTTAGCTATATGGTAACGCAATTAGCGGCAAAACTCTTCCCTCTGAGGAATTATCACTTAAGAAAACATTTACTTTCTAACCTATATTGAAATGAACCTTACCTGAAATATAATAAACTGACCTAAACTAACGTAAACTAATTGTCACAGGAGCCTACATAAGAAGAGATAGAGATAGTTGGGAGGGACGGGGAGATGTCTGTCCCACCGGCGAGTAGGAACGCCCCGGGCATAGAAGGAATAGTTTCCATAGGAGGTTTTACACTCTCATCTTGCAGAAGTGTCTCATTTTTACCTGTGTTTGACGCCCCTGACAGCCATATTAAAGTGTTTCATTAGAATTGTGTATTTCCTTACGTGTTACCTTATGCAATGCAAAATATAATACTTAGGTAAAGAATCTGATTTTTCGGAAGGGGTTTAAACACGTTAAACCACCACTTTGGATGTGCCCCAGAGCTTTTCCGAGGAGCGGGAAAGTTGTCGCGTCTCAGACACTGAGTGAGGGGAGGGATAGTGTCGACGTCGGCCGGCGCCTCTCTCCCCTCTCCTCACTACGGCGTCGTGGGATCGGCGTGACCAGGCTAGTGGCGGTGGGTAAACATCTCGCCGTGGTTTCCCGCGGAAAACTGAGCCACGTGGACCTGACACCCCACCCCACCTCCCTCTTCAACCTATCACTCCACAGGAAAAAACTGGCTCCGGCTCCACGCACTGGCAGCTTTCACGATTACCTAGCTGCTCGCTCGAGTGCCCAGTCGATACACGTTCTCCACCATCATTTCCTTACCACTCCACTTGGCTGGACATACAGTGTCATGAAAGAACTCCGCCATAGTTCTTACCCGTAGGTACACCCACGAGGTTGTCGCGCAAACATTTTTTCATAATATTGTTTCTGTATAGTGTAGGTTGATGAACGCATTATCAGTGACACATAACTCTGTGGAATGTGTGTGTTTGTTCCTTGTTTATGAACGGTTTTGTATGTGTGTGTTGAAGTGACTGTAATAAAATCGAATTAATATTGGAGGGACAGTATGGGAAACTACATTTCTAGCATCGTTAAAGCGCGAGATGTGTTATCAACGGCGAGAACGGGAAACACTAGCAATGTTCACATTATTGTGTCTATTTTAATTGGTTTTAAATTTACGGAATAAATTTCCTCTTAGAATATGTTTATATATAAATATTTTAAATTTTAACTTAACAAAATAATAACTAAAAGCGCATGTCTATAATCTGAAGTACGATTACATTTCAATTTATAAATAACAAAATATAGAACAATAACTACTCATAGAGCAATGTGCTACTGCAGAAGAAATAGCTCTAATATCGGTGTAATTGGAATAATATAACACGTCTCGTGTTTTTCTTCAGAGTTTCCCATACTGTCCTATAATATTTGATAAAATCACTTGGAAAGCAAGCTACAAACAGTTTCAATACCTTACACGAATATCGGCAGCCCTGCTACATTGTGCCGTTGTTCAGACATGCCTCTTATTTTACTACACCATTAAAGAAGCAGGTTATTGTGACACCAGATATCTGTGATTTGCCAGCAGAACGCCAATTAAAACTAGAGTTGAAACATCCAATCACTGGTCATAAATCAGAGCTTCAGATGTGCACATAAGTCATTGAAACAAAATTGTGCGAAAATATTTTCGACACAAAACTGTGGTTTTATCCATTGGTGTAAGCCATGTTGACAACCCATTTGCACCGCTCTGAAGAGACATTCGCGGTTCAAATTCCTATGAACTTGAGATATCTTCGCCTTTAGCTTTTCGATGTAGAATTGTGTTATAAAGGTAGAGAGCTGTAAGCATATGTATGTTTACATACGTATGTGTATATATCATATGTAGATACAGATACAGACATAGAGAGAGAGACAGAGTTACAGAAGGATGCATGTACTTACATGCTGTACGAACATATATAATGTAGCCTAAATTACAGTTAACGACTCTTCTTAATTAAGTATACTAATATTGGCTGTTATCTTATACACATAAATTATTTATATTTTCTCATTTTTAAGTAACGTGAATAGTATCCATTGGCAGTATATATGTATCAAAACATTGTCATAGGCAAGTTCCATGTGACGGTTTTATAGTAACAACTCTGCCTTGAAGATCAGCTACACTAGAAATGCAAGGCGTCTGGTCGTATATGTATCTCGTCACAGTTATCTTGCTAGTTCGCTGTTCAAACAAACATTGCATTCTGTACTACACTGTTACTTTGTTTAAGTAAGGTGACGTTTAAAACCACTGCCAAAACATTAGGCTCGAAACCCGTTATTTTTTTTCATCAAATTGGTCAGAAGTATGATTGCCATTGGCGTTACTTGATTTTGTGTAACGGCGAATAATAGTTCTAAATATGTTTTATATGTTAACGAGTGTTTTGTACGTAACGGTCCGTTTAACATTAAATATTAATGATGTTTAAAACAAATTAATATTTTCTAAAATAATTTAACCAATTATAAGTATTACATTTTATATATTTCGGATATAAGAAGTTTATAAAATACTAATATTGTGCCTGATGGGATTTCCGTGACATTTCCTTTCGATGAATTAACTTACAAATTAGTGACGTACTGTATGTATTATTAAGTTATTACTTTCGAAGTTCTTAAGAAGCCTAAATACCAAATTCCACGTTTCTAACATAAACAATTACGTATTTTATTTACAAACTTCCTTTCCTTATTTTAACCCCTTAGGAGATGAAGTTCCAAAAATTCTGATACGACAGGCTAATTTTAAAAACGGAAGCCTATACGCTAATTTCCATATTTCTAACTTTGAAAATGACCAACTTCTGTATAACTTTCATACCCTATTTAACCACCCTAGAGAAGGAATTTCCAAGAATCCTCTCTTAGTGCTCATCTAAGATATACAAGGAACTCCTGTGCAAAACTTCATGCTTTAGACCCACCAGTTTAAGCTGTGCGCTGTATGCCAGTTAGTCAGCCTGTGTTAAGACTTTCACAAAAGTTATGTTTGGTTCTGAAAGATGCCTCTAGTTTGCACGAGGTAAAAAAAAAATATCAATGGGTCACATACATGATAGCCCGCCATTGGAAAAACTGCCCCATAGTATTGCCAATTAATGAGTAAAAACCAGTATTTAAAATTTACAAACGTCGATGCAGTAAATGTGAAAACGTAACGTAATGCAGAAGATTTACACAATGTAAAATCAGCTATAAGGTTGAAATTATTATGTGGGTAAATAATTAAATGTAACTTTACTAAAATAAAAATATAACAAAATGTTAGAAATTATTAAAATGTAATTAGATTGTAATATGTTTCATTTGTGAGGATAAAATGAAATGTAATTACTAAAAGTGGTAATAGTCAGTGCAAACTAGAGGCATCTTTCAGAACCAAACAACTTTTGTGAAAGTGATTTTTTTACCCCACGAAGCTGTACTCTCAGTGATATGAAATGTATTTTTAATGTGATGACACTAATCATCTTTGATATGTACAATTTTCGTTTAACATGGACCATGACTTTTTCCACCATCAGTAAATGCTTAGCTCAGGGTAGAGTACAGCCAAATTTTATTTTAAAATTCATAACTTTTAGACTATACAAGTTTGGTTTATTTGGTATGTCTTGGACCCCTTCATCACCAACTTCTTTATTGACGTCTACTCCAGGAACATCCTGTATATATATTCACGCCTAGAGCTAGAGGAACAATGAAGTTATAAGGACATAGGTCGGAGAACACACCGTTTCTGCACTGCAGTTGGCAATAGTCTGATGTTGACGATATCTTGTCACACATCTCTATCAATGTTCGCAGTTATTCCTACTGTAATATGGGTTAGTGAGATAGCGGACTGTACAATGTACAGCACTGCTGTAATGACGTCATATACCAGCACGATCCTCCCCGTACTATGAACCATACGTCATGTGCTGCGAACTGTAGTGCAGTAACGTTGCATTTTCCGACCTATTTTCTCGTAACATTTCTCATTCCCCTATTTGGGATAATTGCTTCTCCAAAATATTCGCATGTGATTTGACACGAAAATACCAAAAATAGTACAATCTAGTTATCCGGAGTTATAAGAATGACAGGTTTCTTGTTTGGCCATGCCAGTGAGTGAACTGTGCATTTGTCTAATTGATGCAACTTCTCGCACTTACTAAAACGATTTATTCCTCCTGATACAAATGTTTACAATACCTCCCATGAAGATTCTCTGCGCGTGCCAGCTCAGAGTCCCTGACGTGTATGTGTTTTTCGCCAGTAAATATATAAATAACACAACGAGGCCCAATAGCATGCGACACACTTGCTAGCCGTAGTAAGGTCGTAAGTTAGGACGTGTTTGATACTGTGTTACTGTAGCGTGCGTCATGTTTACTGCATACACGCCAGGGACTCAGAGCTGGCGTGCGGACTATACATTGAGTCTGTCTCTACGTACTATTTATCGTGTATGGCAGCATAAATAAGTGATTCGAACCAAACTAACGTAACTAATTAATTGTACATTTTTATTCCTCTACGGTGTAAGAAGATTCACCAGTTATTTTGATTTTATTTTAACATAAAATAAGTTATAAAATTCCAAAGTTTTATAATTTTAGTAAAGTATAATCTTATGAAAATATGGTTAAAATAGCGTTGACCTCGCTTTGACCATAATTATAGAGAGCCGTGGTGGCCATTGGCCTCCCACCAAGGCGATCCGGGTTCGATTCCTAGCGGGGTCGGTCCCCGGATTTTCTCATGTGGGAATCATGTCGGACGATGCCGTTGTTCGGCGGGTTTTCTCGGGGATCTTCCGTTCCCCTCGTAATTTCATTCCGGCAGTGCTGTATACTCACCTCATGTCTCCCCTCATCAGCGCTAAATACCTCGATGAACCAATATCTCCCACTCTCACTTTCACTTTGTCACTATAAATATTCCATCGCTGAACCCAAATACCCGTTATTTACACAACGGGATTAACTATGAGTTGTATTTTCCAAAGTCAGGAATATAAAGATTCTGATAAAATTGTAATAACATCGACAAGGGAAATTTTTTCGCCTGCGAAATTCGAACTAGTTTCTCGTCTCGTAACCGGTTCAAGTCCGGTGATTCGTGAGAAAGGAAGTTGCCACAGCTGAATAATAAATAACTGTATGAATGTAGATCAGGTTAACACGGACAGCATATATCGCTGTGATCGCCAGCTGCCGTGGGAAACCAAGTGAAATACAGTAAACTCATGACCTCCTCGTTTCAAACGTAAGCTAGAAATTAAGAGCATTCACTGCAAAGATTGTAGCAGTAGTTCAAATAGAGAATTGAACACCTGACTGTAAGAACCAGATAATGATCCGCTTCTTGGGAAAATTATATTTTATAGTCTAGCAGTTTGACTTTAAAAAATTTGTCATTAATTCCATCTTCAGATGGCACGGAAAGTATCTATGCTTTCCATGTTTAAAAAAAGTTTTTAGATGTCTTTAAACAATAGTAATTAATAAAAAAATGCATTAACATTGTCATTCAGCATATCGTAATGTTATTCTTGACTGAAGGCATGTTTAAAACGTCGAACAGAGTTGTGACATACCTAGATTGAAATAGATTTGAGAAACTTTAAGTTTTTTTTAAATGTCAATCCGTTATCTTTAGGCGTAATATGAATGCATGGGTTTGTGAACACCCACTATAGTTTCTGATTTGTGGCTGAAACCTATCATAACATTGAACATGCAACCCACGAAGGCAACAAGAAAGGTGATCATAAATAAAAGAACTGGTGTATTTGATGGAAAAAAAAAATGTAAAGTGAGAATAGGAGTTCAGTCAAACTATATTATAAATAATGTGGTCACTGCTTAAAGTTGCATAGTAAAAAGGATAATAGTAAAGCAGTGCACGCCATCTGAGTAGTCTTGCACGGAGACGCGATAATATATTACATACGCCGGTCAACGGCAACGTACCGCTCCTGCCTCACACACACAAGCGCATTCCATCTAGGAAGGTCCCCATCATCATTATTTTATTTTTTATTAGTACCAGATATTTTTTTTTATTTTAGACACAAAATGTGACTAAATTTGGCTCTTATGAAATTTTTTTTTCACTCTCATAGTTTTCGCGTAATGGCTTGTTAAAGCCATATTTTGCATGTTTCCGTTTTAACGACTACACTAAAACCAACTGATATACCAAACTAAAAAAAAATCACTGTCGATAAAGACATTGCAGGCTACAATGACATACTCATAAAATTAAAAAATAAAAGTTATTTGTATTTTTAAAAATATAGAATTTTTAAAATTTTTATTTTTCAGTTTCGGCATTTTTTTTAATTCAAATAATTTTTATTCTTTAATTTTATGAGCATGTCATTGTAGCCTGTAATGTCTTTATCCACTGTGATTTTTTTTTTGAGTTTGGTATATCAGTTGGGTTTAGTGTAGTCGTTAAAACGGAAACATGCAAAATATGACTTTAACAAGCCATTACGCGAAAACTATGAGAGATAAAAAAATTTCATAAGAGCCAAATTTTGTCACATTTTGTGTCCAAAATAAGAAAAAAATATCTGGTACAAATAAAAAGTAAAATAAAAAAATGGTGTTGAAAATTGCGGCAGACCACACCCTTAAAGCATATTTATTAGCGGCCGAAAATTGCGAAACTGGGAGTTGGCACAGAATCTTTGGCAAGCTAAGGTAGCTGAGCTTTACGTCTCGTAGGCAGCGAGGTCATATAGATCACAGAACCTGATACAATGACAGCAGCTGGGAGAGGAGTCGGCTATGTTAATGCGGCCGCCTACCTCACGCTTCAAATGCGTTGCTGTGTGTTCGCAAACAGGTTTTTTTTACGAAAATATTCCACGTGCGCCCATTGAGCCAGTGTACGAAAAGAAATAAAACTTCAGACAAGGTCGGAACCTCATTGTTAAGACGCCAAGTTCATTAAAATCATTGTTACTAAGCCCTCCAACATTGCTAAAAACGGCCTTTTCAGACTTCCGTACTTCAAAACGTACTTACCGGATGCATGTGAAACTGAGATTACGACATGCACTGAACTTAGTTGCAGACTTTCCACCAATAAAATTATATGGTCACAGCTTAGTGTCCCATAGTAAAAACCGTTCGGCGGGAAGCTTGCACGCTAGTTCAGCGCTTGGCTCGTTGAGTCGACGCGGCATTTGATGCGCGCTTCAAGGTCGACCTTACTGCTCCGTCGCTTTTTAGCCTCTCACGCGCGGGTAGGCGGCGCCCTTAAGGGGGATTGTTCCCTGTCAGATCGGTTTTACGATTTTTCTTATAAATCAGGGAATAGACACATTGTTTTACTTCTTCACGCTGCCAAGGCATAGTTTATTGTTTCATCCACTTTTTGGAATCCACATGGCATAGTTTCTGTTAATGTTGCGGCCTCTGTAGTCGCTCCCGCAAATAAAGCAATTTTTCCTTTTCAGCTGTTTCCCGTTGCAAAATAATGAATGTATTTTGGTTCCAGCAATTACAGAAAAGCGATTAAGTTTGTATCTATGCCTTGTCGTGACAAAAATTTTGATACATCGACTGGAACAGAAGTTATCGAGAAGAAACAGATAAATCCAAGGTGTTAGGGATCAATACATCTTAAGAAACGATCCCAGGATGGCCAGAACTGGGGTTCTAACCCGGGTCCTCGTGAATGCAGGTCCAACGTGTTACCGTTGCGCCACCTCGCTCGGTCAGAAACTTTGGGAATATATTGACCTGTACAATACACTGGTATATTTAATATTACCCAAGGACCACAGTGAATGTCTCATAGAGGCACACCAGTTCAGTGACTTGTACATAGAAGCTAGAGAGAAGTGTGATGTGTGTGATATGTCGTCCTTACCGCTCCCGCACTTCTAGGCTTCAGACACGCACAACACGTCCACCCAGGCACACACCTTAATGAGCAAACATTTTGCCGCATGGAATTATTCGTTGATAGCAACATTTCTTATCCTAGAATTAAATGTACGAAATTCCGGCATCAGATATTGTGACCTTTAAATACATAACTTGGGCAAATTAATCCCTTTATATAACCGGTTCTCTTATAGGCTTGGAGAATCGACAAAAGTTTTAATTTTGCAGTAAATTATGAACCACGAACACCTTTATTACTGTTCAATGGGCAAAATTTATTTTCTGAATTTAAGTTTTTTTGTCCATTTCGTATTAACGGGAATGTTATTAATTCAGGAAACTAACTGGGAAATAAATTTGGTAGCTATATTTTTAAACATTGTTATGGACATTTTAAAAATTTAATATAAGACATTAAATATTAAAAATAAAATATTCACAAATGCTTACATACTGGCTTTAGTATTTTCTGAAGTTAGAGCAACAAATTAAACAATTCCACCGGAGTTTTCGTTGGCACATCCACCAATGTTTAATGTTTAGTTACTTTTATTTTGTAATTTATCATAAAATTTAAAATCTAAGTACATGAAAACCTCTTAATTAATTTACATTTTTCTTGTTTACCAATTACTTGCGTATTTAACTAATTGTAAATGCAGATCTACTTGGTTACCAAGCGTACTTATGAAGTTCGTATTACAAACAAAATGTAAAATATTCACATATGCGTGTGTATATATATATATATATATATATATATATATATATATATATATATATATATATATAATGCTTTTTTTAAGCAGTGTTGCTCCTTTCTTACACTTTTCTCACACTAGCAATTTATGAATTATGAAATATCATAAAAATTTTAAATATGTGAATTATACGAAATTAGTTTGAGGCATTTTGAAGGGCCTGAAACCAGGTTTTCAATACGTATGATAAATTTTTATTTTCGTAGTGACATAGTTTGTTGCGTGCATTCTTATTTTTTTATGTATGAGGGGCTGAGAGTCATAGTGGCGTTAGTCACAATTATTTAGTAGGGTCGTTTTAATACATATTATTCACATTTTCCAAAATAATATTCTGTGAAAATTTTTCACTTTTAACTGAATGTCTGCATTCCATTTGAGTTTTGCCAGAACGTACTGCATTTTGCATGTGATTACAAAAAATAGTTTTCTAAGAAACTATTTTAACTGACGCCACTATAAATCTCAACACTTCATATACGAATGTACGTACTGCGCGTTACGTATTTTGTGTAAAAACAGGAATGATTGCAATTCGCAGCCACACATTTGAAACGCCGGCAGAGAGTCCCCTTAATCTGCCAGAAGCGCTCCCGAGGTGTTACAGTGAGACAACTAAGTGAATGTGTAGCGTGGCTCTGCGGTGTAGACGTAATATTGACAGAGAGCCACCGAGCAGAACAACCATGCAATGACCACATCACGTTTCACACACAAACAATAAAACAAACCGTAGTAACACCACAGAAATGTTTACCGTCTCGCCTTGAATAAAACCAAACGAAACAAACAGTTTTTTTCTATGAAGAATGTTCTTGAATCTCTTCGTGTAGCATTGATCTTGGTGGGAACAATTTTTTTTAAAGCAAGCTAATACAAAAAAAAACACACAATGTAAATGCTGCGAGCACTGAGGCGTATCCTTATGACCTATAATTTCTTCAATTGTGTTAGCAACACGCTAGCCACGCATCATACAAAAAAAAATATAACCTCTTGTTAAGGTGCCCGCCTGCACTGGTGGCCGAGCGATGTGTAGAGCTTTGACCGAAAGACGATTATTCGAAAACTTCTCAAAATTATTTAAGTGTATCTGCTTACAGGCAGTTCAGAGTAAAGTGAGCACTCAGAAAGTCCTGTTAAAAGTCTATTTTCAGCCAACCCGTATCTCTCCTCGCGTAACGGCTAACGACAGGAAATATCGAACCTCTCTTGACACGTCACTTGATGTTTGCGCATGAAAGATAAACTAAGCGTTCGGTACGAACCTATATAGTTTAACAAAAAAGTTTATTAATGATATAAAATACAAATATGTCAATTTAAGTTGGTTTTATTTCTGAATTGTTGTATTTAATTAGGAAAATACAGGGAACTACATTCAGCAGTTCTCTGCCAACCGTACAACTTGTAAATTAACTATTGTTGACGTTGAATTATATGCAGAATTGGCTAGTGATATTTTTCAAAAGTTAAATCTTTAGTGCTTACTTTATCTCGAAAATAGCATTTAAAGAGCTTCGTGAATTTACTTACTTCAGATCCTCAAGTAATCTTAAAGGAAAAAGTCCACCAAAAAATTATTTCAAAATTTTTTTAAATTTATATTTTTCGTGGTTTGTTTTATGTATGTACGTTGCAATCATTTTATACTGTAACGGAATTTTTTTTACCTTTCATAGTAGCATTTTTAAGTCCAAGTTTGCATAAAACCGTTTTATGCAAGCAAGGAAAACCAATCAACTTACCGAAATGAAAAAAATTCGCACTAAGAAATAGTGCCTTGGACAATGACATGACATGTATAAAAACTACATTAGTTTTGTATTTTTAAAATATTAAAATAATATCCTGGTTAGGTACTTGCAATACGGCAGTGGGCGGAAAAATAACAATTAGCATAGCAAGTATTTTTCTGAATTTCATAGTTTCGTTACCACGTGTTGCAACACAAAAATGTAATAATATTATTTTTAAAATTTACTATTACTAGTGAACTGATAAAAATCACATTTACACTTACTTTGAATAGGTATATATTTTAGATGTATAGTTTTATGCTAGAAACACTTAGGTGCTGCTGTTATGCATAATATTATAGTAATGCATCATTATTGGGTCAGCAACTTACTTCATGTATATCATAGGTTTGAAATAATCTCCAAGAGATGTTAAGTAGGCCGTGAACCAATTGTGAAGTTACATGTGTTTGAATTATCTTAATATATAAACTGAAGTATCCTGACTGACACACTCAATCACTCACTCATCAACGCACAGCCCAAACCGCTGGACATAGAACCATTAAATTTTGACGGAAGCTTCCCCTTGACCCGTAGGCACCCACTAAGATAGGGTTTTCCGAAATTCGATAGTTAAGAGGGTGAAAAGGGGTGAAATGTGTTTTCAAAGAATCCGAGAAAGCTATCATAATTTTTTAACTTCAAAATTTTTCCCACTAAATGCATATTTACGAATTTTTTGAATTTGCGAAATTCAAAAATTAAGGGGGTTAAAAGCCGTAAAATGTGTTTTTCATTAATCCGTGATTTCTCGTAAACCATTTCAGATAGTGAGGTGATTTTTTTCCTTTAAAGTGATTCTTAAGTAAATATCTGAAAAGGATTTTTGGAGTTTTCGAAATTCGTCCCTAAAAACTCTTAAAAAATAAAACGTGTATTTAATTAATCCCACTTATCACCTAAACCTGTGAAAATATTGAAATAGTTTTTGCTTTAAAATAAATCTTACGTAAATAAAAAAAATTCAGGATTTTTCGAAATTCGTCCTTGAAAGCTGTTAAAAAAATATGTGTTTTCAAATAATTATCTGTACCCCTTATACCCGTTGAGATATCGAGATAATTTTTTGATAAGAATGAAGCTTATGTAAATATCTGCAAATCGAAATCAAGATTTTATGAAATTCGAAAATAAAGGATGTGAAAAGCAGTAAAATGAGTCTCCCGAAAGAAGATAATGATCATGGATAAGTAATTCAACAGTTGATTATTTTTGCCAACCTAGTCATAAATAAAACCTCTTTGGACTGTAGCCTGTACATACGAAAGAATTATCACAGCCTGCCTTTAAGCTTTCACCCAGGTATTGTATACTGTTTGTGGTGAGGGAGGGGTGGGGTTACGGGTTCGTATCCCGTGCAAGACTTTGCGATGGAATTTCTATGACATCATACGAGCATATTGCGCGCGCTCTTTACACTGAGCTAAGACAACTTATAGTTCACTGTTATTGAGTACGCTAGCTGTTAAATGCCTTCATCACATATTTTATCCAGAGTTACTGTCTACATTTCAGAATTTTACGTGGGCAAAGCCGCAGCCAGGCAGATATTTTATAGAGAAATAAAGATGAATTAAAAACGAAGATGTTCTGCAATTAAAGTACGCTCAGCGAAGTGGACTGGATAAAGCTGTTAGCATTTGTTGTTTTAAAGTGTTACATAATTTATATATTTCCATATATCAACAATGATTTGTGGATGAGTGGCGGAAAAGGAGAAAACTGGTAGCGTACAGAATTGAAAGTATTAGAATATATATTAGAGACAAAAAAGATATAATTTTACTGATCGGTGCAACACTATACTCTAACATTTCAATTAATTCAAACATACACGCTGTTACGTACCAACATCTACTGAAAAGTATTTATTGAAACAATTTTGTCACCAAAATAGGGTCGTACGAGAATTACGAAAGAAGACTGAAAATGAACCTTAAAGTATTCAAGAATGCTCTTAATAAAATAATTGGTTCGTAGTAGGAGTTAGGATGAATACTTGCACATTATGAAGAATTCAGTTGTATGAAACATCAATTAAGCACATATAAAGTCTGACAAGCTAACAGTGCGGCACAAACAGATGGCTTTAACGTTACGTAGTTTTATTAGTGCGTTCGTCTGGGAATCAACGTACGACGAGCTACCTATGTCTACTGGAAACCTGAAGTCCTACCGGAGAAAATCTTCTTTCTCGAAACCTCCGATCCAGGCATATACATCGCACTGCAATCCTCCTGGACTAGCTGGCATACGCCCATCCTTCCTTCTACAGCAAAGTCGGAGGAACGGGACCACGGCCCCTCGGTCCAGGACAACTCTTCCCTCGACACGTCTGGATCACTTCGAAGTTCATAAAACAGTCCCTTCTAATACCTCTCTGTATCTATGCTCTATTTTCTCGCGCCAATACACAGAGGTTATTACATTCCCCTAGCACAGCTCAAATGTTCGCTATGCACCAATCCTACACTGCACTGAATAAGTCTCTGAACATTCATTTATCCTATACTTTAAATACCAACATAAATATTAAAATGAATTTAAGACGAACGGCCGAAAAAATTACAAATAATCTATATGTTACAAAAGATATACAACACCATCAATTAATACGTAATTAAAAGTTATTTACTCTTTTCTATAGTACACGCGAGCGAAGCCGCAGCCAGGCAGCTATTTTATAGAGAAATGAAGATGAATTAAAAACAAAGATGTTCTGCAATTAAAGTACGCTCAGCGAAGTGGACTGGATAAAGCTGTTTGTATTTTTTGTTTTAAAGATATACAGAGAATATAGTAACACCATCAATTAATACGTAATTAAATGTTAGTTACTCATTTCCATAGTACACGCGGGCGAAGCCGCAAAGGGACAGCTAGTATCTTATATACAAAAGAATACGCAACGTTTCTATGTCTCTAATTAAGACAATAGTTTTTTTTCCTCGCGATAATTAGATCGTCTGGATATTGGGATTAACGAGACACGAATAAGCAGGAGTCTAGTATAATAGATTGAGATTTTAACTTGTAACAAATTTGCCTCAATGCTAATTACTCTAAAGCATTCCAGTCGAACCATTGTTGACTGTATGCTAGACTCCAATGTGCTGTGTATAACACTGAATGCTTTGTGTCGATATTGGCTATCGATTATATGATGCTCTGTTTATCTCTGCAACAGACACAGTTAGAACTGTGCAGCTTTAAAAGAGAACTATACTCTATCCATTCTAAGGTTGCAGCTAATTCAGCCAAGTGAATGTCAATAACATTTTTCGCACAGCGAAAATTTCATTTGAAATATTGAAAAATGCAAGGTAACTATGCTACGACGCAATCACAATTTGAGTAATCAAGGTATAATTCAATTGCTTTGATTTATTTCGTTAGCAATTTTTATTTCTGCTGCAACCTTAGAGTGGACAGAGTATAGTGTAATTTATTTGAAAACTGTTCACATGTGTTACAAATTGAATCATCCAGTTTAATAGTATGATGAAGATACTGAAGTTTATTGGAGACTACGTTGACTTCGATTATTTTTGCGATTTTATAGTATTTCATGGTTCGAGCTACACAGTAAGATAGTCTAGGCACTACAACAAGAATGTCACAGGCCATTAAAGTGGTCTAAACTTTCCGAATACATGAGGGGACTAAAGGGATACAATTTTCGATTTGAAATAAAATAACCTTCGAAGGCCTGTCACGTTATACAAAATATTTCGAACTTTTATAAAACAGTTGGAAACTGGTTGTCAATTTTTTTGTCTTTTTAAACGATTGTTGTAAAATGTTCAAGAATTTAATTGTAAATATACGAAAAAAATATTTGTATACATACATAATTGCTTGTAAATGTTGACATTTCCTGTAATCTTTACAACGTGTTTTTGTAAAAGTACAATGTTTTTTTACTACGTGCATGGTGTTTCTCCAGCTCGTCGCACACAAGTGGTCCTCGCCCCACACCCCTCAGTACACCGCTGTCACGGGCTGCCGTATCCTGGCAGGAAACACGGGATAACCGTGTCCTGATTGGCCCCCATTCACTGCGACGGGACGTGCTTTGATTGGCGGTCAAGGCGAGACTCATCGGCCATTGTGCGCGCGGCGTCCGTCAACGCTCGCTTGTTGGAGCGAGGTGTTGGCGAGACAGCCGGAAACACGGGCCAAAGTGATTACAAGCGTGGTGACGTCACACTCGAGTGGTCAGGTCGCATCCTCTACCTACGTCTAGAACATTCCCGTCGCTTCACACGAGCGTCTAATGGGGGTCACAGGTTGACGGCTTTCTTCCTAAGGCGATTACGAAAACCTTACTCCATCTATTCAATAGAGATGAAATTACTCCAAAGCCATGTTAGTACACTGTACCACCTTCTGAAATCTCTCAGTGCTCAACTCGCTCTCTTCATCAGAGTTATTCAGGTCTATCCTTCTCGAGAGCAGGGTAGATAGCTCGCAGAACAAATAACACAAAATAGCGCGTAAAAAGTCGGCACTCTCCGAACTTAGTCCAATAATAATGATCTGCCAGATCGGCGGTTTAAATATAGCGCTTCTGCAGATTTTGCTGCATTTGTTAAATAGATCGCAAACATTCAACTCTTGGAATTTTCGCACGCTGGGAAAATCCGGTGAACATTTGAGTAGTAAATCCGATCACGTGATCAATAGTCAAACTACCGACTAGATTATACCTACTACATTTCCGTAGGCGCCTCTAGATATGTGCCAGCAGACAGGAGTCAAAGAAACCTGGGTTCAAAGAGGAAAATTGCCCAAATTTAGTTTTCTTATTCTTACCTAAGACAGATGTACGAGCGCTGCCTATCTGAGACACTGGCATGAGCACACATAGGATTTTCATGCCCTATTTTATTCGATGAGGCTCACACATCTTTCAAAATTCCGCCTTCGAGCGAAAACAGTTTCTTGCTTTGAGAAGAGGAAAATATTTCAACGGCAATACAATTTTGTAAAAATTGTATTTTCGAGTGTTTTTCGGACATGAAAATAAGTTACTTATTTGTTCATAGTTTTCTGGGTATTTAAAAATATCCAAAAAGTATGTGTGTGTGAGTGTGTGAGTTCGGTTGTTGCGCGCGCGCGCGCGCGTGTGTGTGTGTGTGTGTGTACACGGGGTGTATCTTTATTGGTGTCAAATATTTTGGGGACGTGTTCCTTACACAAAAGCATGAAAATTTTTTTATGTGAACATGGGTCCGAAATTAAATAGTTTGCGAGGACTTTAAGAATGTGTCCTCAAACAAGAATGGAATGGAAAAGTATACTGTCAAAAAAGATAAGATATAGTTTTTTTCTTCTAAATTTGCAGGAAAAATTCGCAGGTTAACATATAAAAACTTTATTATGTCCCATTTTAATTTTTAAAACTTTTTTCAGGATTTGTCCCAGAAACATGTTTAAAAAATTCAGTAATAAAAACAGTCCGTGCACGACCAAAACTTCGCAGATAAAAATTAAAGAACACCATTTTTACAATAACATATCCAAAGTTCAATTATATCCACCTTAAGCATTTGCTTATTTCACCGGGATTTGTCCTGGAAAAACCGTAAAAAATTAATAAATCTAAAGAATTCGTTTATTGGTGCCAAACATTTGAGGATACGTTCCTTGAAAAAAAAAAAAAAAACTTGCAAAAATGTAATTGGATTTGAGTTCGAAAACTATTTATTGCAGATTTACATAGCTATTTGTAGGTTAAATTCGTATCAGCTAATGATGTGTTTGCTAAGCATTGGGTAGGAGATTAGTGGTAGATGCTTGGATCTTGTAGTATCAACCATTTTATTCCTGTCTCCACGGCAATGACCTTTGTTTATCGTTTGTAATTTTTGTGATAATTGTTGATACCCGTTATGTGAGAGAAGGCAATAGGCTAGTTGTGATTACATCTTGTGTGTGTTGTTTAGTACTAGCATTTGAAAGACATGTATTGAGTAAGTGAACAGACTGATATGCATTACATGCATAGTCTTGCAGATGGGAATGCTTTACGAGCACATGTACTTTATGCAGGAAGGTATCCTGACAGGCAGATACCTTGTCCAAGAACTTTTTACAAGAATTCACGAACGCTTGAGGGAAACCGGCTCATTCGAGAGATGTGTTTCAGATGTTGGAAGACCAAGATGGGTACGAAGCATTGAGTTTGATGAACATATTCTTCGTGACGTAGATGACAATACACACAATAGCACAAGACTAATTGTAGTAAGGGAAAGTGTTAGTTACATGGTTGTATGGAGAATCCTGAATTAAAACCTTCTGTACCCTTATCACTTTCACAGGTTCAAGGATTACATGTAACGGATTTTGAACCAATATGAACGGTTTGCCGACGAATTTCACGGAAGTTTGCTGTGTTCATTAATTGTTTGGAGTTTTTCTTATTTACTGACGAGGCAGGTTTTACGCGAGAGGGTATCACTAATTATCATAACAGTCATGCCTTGGCTTATTACAATCCTCATGATGTGCATCAGAATAATCATCAGCAAATATTCAGGGTAAATGTGTGGGGCGGAACCATTAATAATCATCTTCTTGGACACTATTTTTACCCTCAACGTCTGACTGGAGAATCATACCTTTTGTTCGACAAAAAAAGTTGCAAAATTTACTCGTTGATGACTTATGGATATGATCCAAAGAATTTGATTTATGCACGATAATTCTCCCGCTCACTTCAGTCTCATAGCACACCATATTTGGATGATCGATTTCCACTAAGAAGGATTGGTCGATGGGGATAAATCGCTTAGCTTGCTCGATCACCAGATCTGAATCCAATGGATTTATCTGTCTGGAGACATTTAAAGTCCTTAGCGTATGCAACTCCTGTGCCTAACCTTGACATCCTTAAATAGCGTATCAGACATGGGTTCGAAGAGAAACGACGCACTTCCGGGATTTACATCAGAGTACGCCGAAGCATAAGAACGCAGACTTACAGCATGCATTGGAGAAGGAAAAAGTCATTTTGAACAATTTTTGTAACGTTCACAGGATTATTTGTTTCAATAACAATGGAATTATGTACCGCAAGGTTTCAAATCCATTTTCGTGGTACTTTTTTATTTAGGGCAATAACTTGGACGACTGAAAGCTCATGTCCTGTCCATCAAGGTACACATGTTTTGCTGTTATGAATTTACCCATTACTATTAACTCTGAATAAGTAGTTTTCGAACTAAAATCCAATTACATTTTTGTATGTTTTTTTTTGTAAAAAAAACGCATCCCCGAATTTTTTTTGGCACCAGTAAACGAATTCTTTAAATTTGATATTTTTTTTTGGGACAAATCCCGGTAAATTAAGTAAAGGCTTAATTAGGATATTATTGAGTTTTGTATATGTTATTGCAAAAATTGTGTTCTTCAATTTTTATCTCCGCACTTTTGGTCGTGTGACGAACCGTTTTCGATTATTGGATTCTTTAAACATTTTTCCGGGACAAATCCCGGTAAATTAAGTAAAGGCTTAACGTGGATACTACTAAATTTAGGATATGTTATTGTAACAATTATGTTCTTTAATTTTTATTTCCGGTTTTTTGGTCGTGCGACGAACCGTTTTCGATCATTGGATTTTTCAAACATTTTCCGGGACAAATTCCAGAAAAAGTTATAAAAATTTTTGATATGTTAAACTGTGAATTTTTCTGCAAATTTTTATGTAGAAAACTTTTTGATAGATTTATGTAGAAAACTTTTTGATAGTAAACTTTTCCATACTCTTCCTGTTTGAGGGCACATTCTTAAATCTCTCAAAAACTATCGATATTGGATTTTTTCACGTTTTTGTGTAAGGAACTAATCCCCAAAATATTTGACACCGATAAAGATACACCCTGTATAGCTGTATAGACACACACCATACATATACAGACAATTCCGGAAAGGAATATTGTCGTATCCTGAAATACGGTCGGAGGGGGGGGGGGTAGTAACCAAGTAAACTAATTCCGGAATGGAATAAAGTCGTTGTATGAAGTAAGCCGATACATACAAACAAAGAACAAAATAATAAATGAATAATAACAATGCAATAAGGTCAATGAAAAATTAGGTAAAAATGTACGAGAACAATATGACAACAAATAACAAGATGTAGGAAGGAATGTGAGCTCAGACGAAACAACAAAGAGAAAACAGCGAAATGTATTGTTCCTTCGTCGTCGAGTGTCGTATCTCAATATATAATAGTGAAGACTGGCTGACTGACACCGACTGACTGACACTGACTGACACTGACTCACTGACTTACTGACACTGACTGACTGACACTGACTGACTGACACTTGCTCTGACTGACTGACTGACTGATCAAACTGCAGCCCAAACCACTTGACCTAGAATCGTGAGCATTTTTGTGTGGTTTCCCCTCAAGTCGTAAGCGAGCACTAAGAAAGGATTTTTCCAAATTCTACTTCTAAGGGGGTTAAAATTGGTGAAATGTATTTCCGAAGGAACGTCGATATATCTCGAACCCATCGGCCTATCATGGTTATTTTAATTTTTATAGGACACGCATAAAAATGCATACTAGCCAATTTAAGAATTTTTCGAAATTCAATTTTCAAGGCGGTGAAAAGACCTTCAATGTGTTTCCGAATAACAATGAATATCTATCGAATCCTTCGGGATAGAGAGTTGGTTTTCACTTCAAAATGTTGCTTACGTAAATTCCCAAAAAATTGTTTTAGGATTTTTTTGAAATTCGACCCCCAAGCAGTAAAAAGGGGTAAAATGTGTTTTTTTATGAAACGTATATTTCACTTAAACACAATTGACTGTCGTGATTTTTCCTTCAGTTGTTTACGTATACAAATGACGTATATAGGACTCAAAGACGTTTCGAAATTTGATAATTAAGGGGGTGAAAATACGTGAAATTTGTTTTCGACTATTCCTCTATATCTGTCGAACCATCGATATATCGAGTTCCCTTTCCATTAGATTGATGCTTATGTAAATATCTAAATACCATTTCAATATATTTTCTGAATTCGGCCCCAAAGTGGTAAAGAAAGGGTAAAATGTGTTTTCGATCCACAATCGATATATATCGACCACATTGATTTTTTTATATAGCGACGTGATTTTTGTTTAAGATTGTTGCTTACTCAAATATCTGAAACATAATTTCAGGAATTTTCGGAAATCCCCACCTAAGGAAGTGAAAGGGGGTGGAAAGTGATGAAATGTGTTTTTAATTAATCGTCGATATATATTATACCCAGCGGGCTATAGTCGTGTTTTTCACGTCCAAGAGACACAAGTTAAGTAGTATAAAATGTGATACAAGGGTATTTCGGAATTCAGTCTCTTAGGAGGTGAAAAGACCTGGAATACGTTTCAGATAAATCTGCAATATATATATATATATATAATGAACCCATCGAGATATTCAGTTTATTTTTGCTTCAGGATGATGATTAGGTAAATGGCCGTAGAAAGGTTTTAAGGTTTTTCGAAATTCGAACCAAGAGCGATGTGACTTTTAATGAATGATCGTTTTTGCTGTGACTGAATGTTCTATCGTCGTGATTTTCACATCACTTGGATATTTGAACAAATATTTAAGGTGTGAAATTAAGATTTTTCAAAATCTACACATAAAGGGGTTAACATGGCATAACATTTGTTTTCTATCAACCGATGATATTTATCTAACCAGTAGAGATATTGAGGTGGTATTCATGCCAGAATGTTGCTTACGTAAGTAACTAAAAAAAGTAATGCAAGTTTTTTTTTTATTTTAGTAGAAGACTTAATTAAATAGAAAACTTTGTTTGTGAACTTTCAAGGCAGCCGATCCGAAAAGCAAGTACGGCCAGCGAGAAATAAATTATACAGTAATTTCATTCTACAGTTCTATAGAGACGTGTTGTTGTAGAACCTCTATGATCCCAGGAAATTGATATTTAATTTTTAAAAGTAGTTTTCATGAATCATTTCGAGGTTATGTTGCGCAGTTGCTTGTAACTCCGATCTGTTGTTCGGAAGGCTCTGGACTGAAATTCCTTTTGAAGGCTGTGCAAACGTGCAAGTCTAAAAAACTGCAAGGCGGGTGAAATATGTGTAATTTGGAAGTTGTTCAAAAGTGGTGAAAATAGATTATGTAGTCCACTATCTACTGAAGTTCCTGGACAGCATCAGCCCACTAACCTCAAGGTTGGGGCACCAAATACGTTTATATTTCAGAGAAACATTATCCCGCCAAAATTTCTTAATGGCACTTAACTTCTAGTGAAGGTTTTGAAAAACAAATATGTAATTGAGGGCACAATCACCAATGGTTGTGCTCGAGGGAAATCAGTTTTATTACCACCTGAACTACGTATTTCATTTGATTAACCTCTTACATTTAAGGGGCCCGCCCCGTTGCCGTAAAATCACACTGCAGCGTGTTTGAAGAAAAAGTTTTACATCGAAACTTATACACGTGTGTTCACGCCGTTTCTCTACGAAAAGAACACGCACATCAGACGACTGCCCTTAAGTACACACGTATTAGAAATCCCCTTTTAGGACACGTAAAAATGGATCAAAACGGGATTTTCAGTCTGCTATAGCGGAAAATATACTATCCGAACACATGTGAAACCATTTAAGGGTAGTGCATTGGACTTTAGTAAAGTGATTTCGTAAATAAAACAATAGGGTCACCACTTAAAGTCCCATAGGATATTTGTTTTTTCGCGAAGACTGCACGCCTTAAGCGTAGAGGCGACGCACCGTTGTATGGCCCATACGACGTCGCCCTTACCACCATACCTCACTCACACAAACACATGTGCCACGAGGCGGGCCCCTTAACAGTCTGTAACTACCCCACAATGTCAACTTTGTTGTGACTATAAATAAGGCCCAGGTGAAGTCGCTGTTAGTGATAGGGGCAAACTTAAGACTGCTTTTCGCTGGACAGCTATAGCTATTTATCCTGCTGCAGAGTTAACGAAGCTCCCAGATCACAGCCGAACGAAGATCCACACATGTGCTGCCGAGACGGAAGTTAGTGGAGGGTACGAGCGTCTGGGTCGCGATAACTCCTTGTTCCTCGGAAATACTCGGAAGTCATACATTTATTTTTATTGTAGTTTTCTAACCTAAAAAAATGTCCTTCGATATAGCGCACATTATATTGACATTTTAAACCAACCCAAACTAATTAAAACTAATTTGAACTAATTGTCAGATGGTGGGAAATGTATGGCTCAATCGCCGAAGGTGAACGAATTCGTTCGAGCATTTCCGAGAAGCGTGGAAGTCAGTCTGAAGGAGGGGCTAGTTCAATGTCGGATATATGACTGGACACGTGTATGCTGGGTAGGTGAAGTGTGATATGTGTTGTTGTTGCAGGCGGAGGGAGAGAACATCAGCAAGCTGGAGAAGGCGGATATACTGGAGTTGACGGTGAGACATCTGCAGAAACTAAGAAGCTTCGGTACGAGGGATGTCGCAGAGGAGGCACAGCGCTTCCAGGTATACTTACATCACACTAGATGTCCCGGCATGCATTACAGTCATCATTTCATGTTATGGCTACTCTATGCTCCTCTACCGTGTTTTGTAACCCTCCCCCACAATTTTGGCAGAAACTTCCGTTGACGCACGCACAACTCATCAAACGTTCATTGTCTGAATGTTGTAGACACGCATAGAAGATGAGCAAACGAACAAACAAATATTATTTTTATATTACCAGTTTTATGGTGATAGGTAGAACGGTACAGAAGTTGATCTGCTGCAGTGCCATTTAGTGAGTTGGAGTAAAATGCGTAACATAGAAACCTTCTCCGTGAAAAAGTACATTCTGTATGTGACAAGTTGAATGGTGATCGGTTAAAACGGCATCGGAGTTTATTTATCACATACATACATACATACGTACATACACACGTACATACATACGTAATACATACATACGTACGCACATACGTACGTGCATACGTGCACACGTACATGCGTGCATACATACATACATACATATAAACATACATATATACATGCATTTACTATTAACCACTACCGGAAAATATGCGTGGTTCTGGGAGTAAACTTACTGTATATCAACATTTCTACTTCAAATCAAGAGCTAAGAACACACATTATTTTATTAATATAAGATTTCCTTTGCCAACGTAGTAATGTGGTGGAAAACTTTCTTTCCCTATTAACGAACCAGTTTTCGTTTCCGTAACCAAAAACAAACTGTTAAAAGAAAACAACTATAGTACGCCAAAGATACGAACAAAAAGAAATTTATGTTGAAATAAACGTATTAACATTAATTTATTCAGTAGGACTAAGAGGACACGGCGTAATACTCTCCAGCAAGAGAAAGTGACTGCCGTTTTGCCACCGAGTGCTAGTTGTAATTTAGTGAAGATTTGCCTTCTTTACATATTGTGGTGTTACAATTTTTACAATTATTTATATAAAATTGTGTTAAAGCTGATACTGTAAATATATGTTTCGTATCCGTTATTGCAATTGCATGTGTGTGGAACGGTTTATCTAATTCGTATGAAAAAAATTATTATGTATTGTTTTAAGATTGTAGAATACGACTAATTGCGGTGTACAGTGTATTTTTTTATTTATTTAGACAATGTTAATGATGCCAAGACATTTTGTTTTCCCCGACAACATAGCAAAGTAGAGAATAATTCTAATTTCTCTTCGAAGAACGTTTTCGTTGCAACAGCCGAAAATAAATTACTAAGCAAAACAGTAGTACGCCAAATATATAAACAAGAGGAAATTGACAGTAGAAAAGTACTAACATTATTATTTATTCTGTGGTTCTTATCCATGACACTAGATCATTTTTGCGCACTTATAATTCTTGTCATCACATAGCTGTTCGGTATTTCTCACAATCTGGCCTACGTAACTCGGATAAGGAAAATGAATTAAAGGCGTGGTTCACCTCAGATTTCAACGTATTTTTTTATATGTATATTTGTACCGGATATATATTTTTTTTTCGTATTTTAGACAAAATTGTGATTAAATCTTCCTCTTAGGAAATTTGTGTATCTCTCATAGTTTTTGCGTAATCAGGCGTAAACGTCAAAATTTCACTTTACGGTTTTTTTTATGTACGCCACTAAAACCAATTGACTTACAGAACTGAAAAAATTCACAGTGTATAACAATG
Organism: Medauroidea extradentata; assembly: GCA_003012365.1. Lineage (NCBI taxonomy): Eukaryota > Metazoa > Arthropoda > Insecta > Phasmatodea > Phasmatidae > Medauroidea > Medauroidea extradentata. Next base: position 12,614 of record PNEQ01116127.1, on the reverse strand, counting down.
TTGTATGCTGTAATTTGACACATATAAAAAAATAATACATTTCTGTATTTTTGAAAAATGGTTGAATTTTTATATTTTCATTAAAAAATTAACATTTTTATTAAATATAAAAATATTTTATTTTTTGTTTTTATATATGTCAAATCATAGCCTACAACATTGTTATACATTGTGAATTTTTTTCGGTTTGGTTATGTCAGTTGGTTTTATGGCGTACATAAGTGCAAATTTTGACGTTTACGACTCATTACGCAAAAACTATGAGAGATACACAAATTTCCTAAGAGGAATATTTCATCACAATCTATGTCTTAAATAAGAAAAAAATATCTGGCACAAATATAAAAATTAAAAAAAAAAAAGACATTGAGAACTAAGGTGAACCGCGCTCTTAACCGAAGAAAGCCGAAGTTTTCCTCTTCCGTCGTACAACTTATCAGTGGAAAATAATGTTACAATGGCATAACAACGAAATTAAATAATGTGTCTATAATAAGGCATGTTATTAACAAATAGTTTTAGTTAGTATTGTGATGTAATAATGACAAGTATATTAAGAACATGGCAATACTGAAACGTCTCTCTCCAACATTCAAGAAGCGTGTTCTGACTGTGGTATTAGGTAGAGGGGAATCTCGGCCATAGATGAGCTTACTTCAGCCGTCTTCAGCGAAAATAATGTGTTGTATGTTTAACATGGGCGTTAGGACTCTCTCATTAAATGATCTATATTCTCCATAGCATTTGGTTAGATTTCACTTCTAGCTAGAAGACATTTTTTAAACAAATTAGATAAAAATAGCAATGAAGTCCTTGTAAATCCATTTACATGCATCAGGGAGACACAATGTGAAGGAAAATATGTATTAAGCAGGTTTTAAAAGATGCGATATTTATAGAGATCAGCTGAACTTTGTACTGGCATTCAAAGAAATTACTGTCCTGAGTGATTTATTTGCCAGTTTTACGATTACATGTGGCAATTAAAAAAATCTGCAATTTAACCACTTTATCCTTCAAAATATTTAGTTTATCCACGCAAGTTTTTTAAAGTGTATAACTTAAATACATTTTTTTGTGTGTTTTCGGCTTTCTTACTTCCTAAAAAGTTGTAAGACAGGCAGGTGTTTTGTTTTATTCTACAGTATCGTTCTTGTAATCGAATTACACCCCTTTCTATATTAACTCACCACCTACGGCAACCACATCAGTTTTTGATTAAAAAGATTATCGTTAATCCAAGCCGATGCACGCCTCAATGGATCAGCACTGATGCATGTCGCAGTTGATAGGCGGGTTGCATCATGAAAAGGAAGGAGAAAAATATAGGGGAAGAGGGAGGAATTACGGTGCGAGATAGAAAAGGTAAGAAAAGCGACAACTAGTAATTTCTGTGCCTGTGTCCTTGATTATATAGGCTACAGCTATGTAGGTAGTTGGGAAACTTACACATTGTAATTCGGTATGGGTGTAACTTTGTTGGACATGATGATAGTTTTGTATTGCAATTTGTTGACTAGCTCAACAAGTAATGGAGGTAGATATCTGTCCTTGAATTTCAATTTTATAAATTCGTATTTTCGCAAGGTACAGAAAACGCCATTTCATAAAACCTGATATCTCTAAACAGCGTTTATCTTAATGTTGAAACAATTCGCTTATCACATGATTTAAAAAATTTTAAATAAGAATTACTACATCAAGCTTTATTTAAAATGGACAAAAAAGTATAAAATAATGTCTTTTAACCACTCACAGAGTCTTACATTCATGCATATTATCCTGAAAATTTGTGACTTTGAATTTTTAATAGCTATGAATATATTGTAAGGTTTAAAAACTAAAAAAGTGTGTGGCGCATGCAATATATAACAAATAGTAAGGAGTGTAAGAGAAAAGCTGTCGCTGAGAAATCTCTCACTGCAGTATAATATTTGCAGTGCAATAACATTGTTTATGACTTAGGTGAACTATCCATGCGTCAATTATATATTACTGTAATGCTAGACGACACGTGACAACACACAGGATAACTAAGGTGGAATGAGGGTCCACATACCAAAATTATTTTCTGAGATAAACGTAAAGGAAGTTTTATTTTCGGTGGTAGATCAAAACCAGACCTCGAATATTAGAAAAAACGCATATAAAACTTGCAGTGTACCTTCCTACCATAAATTTAACAACTTTGATTACTTTGGTGTTAACACTATACAATTAACTGTAACATTTATATGCGAGATTTTTAATATTTTAAGGGCGTTGGACCCGTAAAAATTCAAAATTTTATATTTGTGCCAAACACTGTTCAACTTTTGCCCTTCAGATAACATGTCATTTCCCCAAATAAAAAAAAATTAGGTCCCATAGTTTTTGCATAATCACTCATCAAAGTCTCAAAATGGCCATTGTGGTGTAGCCAAAATCAAAAAAAGTAATTAACGAATAAATTCAAAATTACAGGAACTGATAGTTAGTGTATCAATGCATTTTACGACATGGTTGACAAAAGTTAGTTTTGAAAATTTCAGTAGTAGCCAAAAGTCAAGTTTATGCAAAAATTTACTCATTTTCATAAATTTTTTAAAAATACAAAAAGTTATCGCTTTGTGTTCAGAAAAATGTCTTGAAGTAGCTCACATCATTAATAATCAATATGAATTATATTGTTTCTGTAAGTTAATTATTTTTTATTATTTTGGCTACACCGCAACTGCCATTTTGTGACTTAGATAGGTCATAATGCTAAAACTATGGGACCTAATTTTTTTTTATTTGGGGAAATGACATGTTATCTGATGTGTAAAAGTTGAACAGTGTTTGGCCCAAATATAAAATTTTGAACTTTTTCGGGTCCAACGTCCTTAACAGGTAAGAGTAGATTTATTGTCTGATGTCACTTTTTGAAGATCACTTCTTTTTTCTGTAGCATTCTTCTCGTCCAAAATACTTTCTATCATGTTCATGTCTTTTGCATCCAGATACTGCAGAAGCTCCCTGACGGTTTTTTCCTTCATTTTATGAAGTTATTGGCCTACCCGATGAACTCTTTTCTTTAGCTGTAACATTTTTCAGCTAATTTACAATATACGTCATATTCCAGAAACTGAATGGTATTTAAACCTATGTGTGTGTACTTGGAGTTAGTAGGAATCCATCTGGCTTGTATTTCAAGTGAACATGTTTCTGGATGGCGAAGGCTTTTCCTATGGAACAAGGACGATTCATAAACAAAGGTGACATCATGATCGTTTTTGATCAGTATGTTTTCCATAGTTACAACACACCATCGATTCAAGATAATTCTAGAAAGTTGCGATGGATTCTTTCCTTTCGACTGCAGGCATAATGATTCCAAAGTTTATATCGCATTGACAAACGAATGGCCACGAACAGGAAATAAAAGTGCTGTATTCACATTAAATATTCCCGACAGCCACATGCAGACTGAAATTATAGTAATATTTTTTGTTCTGGCCTCCAGCTGCATTTAACAGCAAAATAGTATCAATGATTTCAAGATTCTTCTGAAGTTTCTTATCGTTCGTGTCATCTTACCAGAAATTATTCAACTCTCTTGGGATTTTTCGAATGATTTTTCATTAAGCTAAAAATGTAAGATAATCAATCACTATGAACTTGAATGTTAAGAATGCGTAGCCACAGAAATATCTTGTAAAACAATGACGTCATATTAAGTTTGTGAAGTGGAAGATTCTGTAATCAGATTCAATGAGACACTTTGTATGACGTTTGACTTCTGAGATGTATTATGAATTTATTTCTTAGTAACGTTCATTTTTTTTACCTACTTTCCAAAGGATAAAGCAGGCTTATGATCGCTTTCCTGTCTGTGTGTTGTTTGTGTGTGTACGTGGATGCTTGATGTGTGTGTTTGTGGGCCCCCCCCCCCTAAAAACTTGTGAACCAGCGGACTGAATTCTATCAAACTTTTTATACGTATATTGTACTTAGTAACGTGACTTGATTTTTTGTTTAAGCTCTGTTCATATTTTCAAAGTGGCGGCCATTTTAACATTTTTCGATCAAGGGAACCGTACTTAAGAAATTCATCAAACTCGGTATACATAAAGTATCTAATAAGATGAACTGACTTTAATGCATTTCGTTCATTCAGTATACACAGTTTCTAAATTGCAGTAATGTTTTATGTTTAAACTTATCATAACATCTGAGGAAAATTTTTCCTAATTTCATTAAATTTACTACACATGTACCACATATTAAGATGACTTTACTTTTGTGTATTTCAATAATACTATGTTCATGTTTTCAGCATTGCGGTCTTTTATATATTTTTAGCAGAGTATTGCATACCTGAGGGATTTTTTTAGAACTTGATCGAACCTGATACACATGTACTGCATACAAAGCTGACTTTACTTTTGTGTATTTCGATCACACTTTCTTCATGTTTTCAAAATGGCAGTAGTTTTTTATATTTTTAACATAGTGTTACATATCTTACGAGAGGTTTTTCAGAATTTTACCTAAATTGGTTCATATATACTACATACAAAGTTGACTCGACTTTTCTGTATTTTGTTCATGCTGTGTTCAGAGAATCATAATGGTAGCCGCTTATATATTTTTAGCATAATATGACGTATCCAAGGGAAAAAAAATTTCTGGAATTTCATCAAACTTAGTACACACATACTACTAACAAAGATGATTTGACTTCTGTGTATTTCGTTTTTAATAATGGCGACCATTTTATTAGCATAATATGAGATATTTGGGGAAATATTTTGCCGAAGTTTATTAATCTTTATAAACATATACTACTTAGAAAGTTAACTATACTTTGATGTATTTCGTTTATCCTTTGAACATACTTTTAGAACTGCAACCATTTTTCTTTTTTAGCATAGTTTCTTATATATCAGGAAATATTTTTCTGAATTATATCAAATTTAGTATACATACACTAATTAGTAAACTGAATTGACTTTTCGTTGTTCATCCTGTGTTTATGTTTTCATAAAGGCAGCACATTTGTTTAGTTTGACGTAACAGAAGAACTTTTTTTCAGTTTTTTAAAATAATCTTTGTACACATATACAGCTTGGTAAGTTGACTTGACTTTGGATTGCGTTTTTTTTTCCTTTTACATTCATATTTTCAAAACAGTACCAATTTTTTTGATTGATATTAATTTGACTTGTCTGAGAGAATATTATTTTCGAATATTATTATATAATACACACATACTACCTAGCATACTGACTGGACTTTTGTGTATTTCGTTTGTACTTTGGTCACGTTTTGAAAACAGCGTCAATAATTTATCTATAGGATAGAATGATATTTCGAAACATTTTTTTCCCGAATTTTATTAAACTTTTATATTACTTAGTAAGCTGATTTAACATTCGTGTATTTGTTCATCATATGCATTACTTAATATTGTTATTTGTCTTACTTATACGTAACCGATTTTAACATTCAGGTTTGCTCCCACTTTGATTAAAATAGGCTTATTAGTTTTCTTATGAAGAATACAGTCAAGTTTACTTTGATCTGAAAAATCTGTCTTTAGTTTTACTTCACTATACAAAAATCACAAACACATTAGTCGTTAGTTGTCGAAAACTGAAGTTATATCGGTCTCTGAATTTCCTGAAATAAGTTTTGTATTATAATGTAAAATCTTCTTGTTGCGTTTTTAATGAAAAGTAGAATATATATTTGTAGCATTACTCTTCTGTATTTAGTTATTGTTAGGGACGGGAAAAGTTAACTAGAGTAAAATAATGAGGAAAATAAAGGGAGAATTGTTAAAGGAGGAGGAGGAGGAGGTAAATAAACAATGTGTAAAGGCGTAAGTTTTATTTAATTTGCAGTTCTTCTCATGTTTCTTCTTGGTGCTATACCTGAAAGAGCTCATGTAATTTTTTAACACTTAGGTTAGGATTTTTCAAAAATTTGGTTTCCGTTTTATGTTGGCAGAAATGAGAATATTTGTGTGGTGATAAAATGCAGATGAGATAACATAAACCCCACTATTATTCCTGGCGGGATTTGAATGCTTCTGAATCCAGTACCATTGCATTGTGTACATTTTCAGATTCGATTTTCCAAAATATATCATAAAATTAATTATGTGTGTTAATCTCTACCTAATCACAGTGCAGTTTTTTAGCATACTTGGGACTATGGTACACAAGATAACCTTGTCCTGACCAACATTTATTTTTCTTAGTTTTATACTTCAAATTATCTTTATGTGGCAGTTTTCTCTTGTCCCGATGACTATTTGTATTTTCTTCTTCCATACTAAATACTTAATTTCTAGAATGACAGCAACACTACTTCATTGATAGTCATTAGCAAACAGCTGGAGCGACATCAGTCATAAAATAATATAACAACAAGCAACAGTGCCTACCAGAATAACAGTTATGCCCCATTAAGATACAGCCAGATAATTGTTTAAAAGATCTATGAAAAAAAGGAGGATATTATGAATTTTTGCATTAGTCAAATATTAATACCAACAGTTTAGTCTAGAATCGTGATATCGATTTGAACGTTTTACTGGTTATGGAACACATCCTGGAGAATAATTTAAAATTATCTCGAAAAAAAAAAGTCTTGTATACCTATGGACACATATTTCACCACCACGTGAGTTGTAAACACCCGCAATTTGTTTTTTTTCTCGAAAAAAAAAAAGAAAAAAGAAAAAAAGAAACCAGTTGTTAAGGTCATCTTAAATCGAAACCAATCAGAAGTTTTGTTAAATGATCATAACAAACCGTCCGCGTGATTAAATTTCCTAAATGTCACAGCACGCGGAATTTTTTGTTTGAAAATAATTATATGTTCAGGGAAATTTAATTTAAAAACAGTTGGCCGAGGTACGTTTCGAAGCAGCTTGAAGTTCGTTTGATGAGTTATGTTATTTTTACGTCCCTCCTCTCAGCCATCCTTGTCAGTGAGACGAGGCCGAAGTAGGTAATAACGAACATATCTTCTCCTCTTCTGGCCAGCTCATTAGCAGGTCGTTAATTGTCTTGTTAGGAGAGCTGTGGGCGGATAATTGATAGCGGCTTTATGAGTACCTGTATCCTTGTGTACGTTACACCTGGGCGGACGTCTGTTTAAAACACACTGGTACCTTGTAAGACGTCTCGTGTAACTCTACTGAGACTACATCACTGCTGTGGGTAGATTGTTGTATACTTGGTTTATAACAAAGTGGCCACTTTTACTTAGACCAGTAATTAAAATATTACATTGGGACAGAAGACGTTTACTTTTAAGTACCGTGCAATATATACACTTTGATTAGTACTTGCGTTATTTTGTTTATGTTGCAGGAAACTATAAAATGCCTCAAATATTGTAACTAGGGTTTCAAAAGTGTATTTCAGGAACAATAAACATGTTTAGGGCTACATTTATCATTTGTATTTGTACCGTCCCCTACTTAGGGGCTAGCACCTCAACCACTGGTGACGGTAACACAATTACAAGAACAAGGTAAGGAGGGTGGCGAATCCCTTTAGATTTGCAAGGGCGCTAAGGCGAAAGTAATCCTCACTCAAAAGTAAATCAAACTCGTAACTTCTAACACCTCAGTAAAGTAATACCAATCAAACATTAATAGCAGCAATCATAATCACATTAATGCTCCAATCAAGAAACGGGATACTGTAACTACAACTTCAATTAAAGATCAAATATCGGGTTCAATCCCAACAGGGATTTATTCAATAACAAAACATCAACATAACCATTAGCCATTTTACAAACTCAAATAATCAGCAACACAAGTCAAAAAGTGTAAATATAAAGAAAAATATGAAAGTACAGGCATAACATTAAACATTAACTTTATGAATTACCATAAACAGGCATGCAGAAGTATCCGTTAATCTGTCTATCTGAATACTATGACTCCGTGAAGGCCTAAATGAGAGTACTGCAAAGGGTGTAGCGAAAGACAAAGACAAATATTACACATGTGCTAGCCCTATCCTTATAGGAAACTAACTTTAACAATAACCAAGAACAATGCTAACTGAGTAGCGAATACACAATACGACCACAAGTCTGAAAAAACCCCTATACTTATAGGTGGTAAACTTCAGGGGGACACACGCCCCGAAACATACATACACCACGGGGACACCGCCCCAAAACACATACAGCAGCAAAAATCTACAGAGTCCCAATATCTCGGTAGTATGCTTACAATACCTATCACCCTAACACAGTTTCAATGCAGGCACATACGGTGCATGAAAATTACTCAATCCAAATATTATAAATGATCTGATATAAATTTACTTTCTCTGCAAAGGTCTAACCTTGAAAATTACACGCCAGCAATTATTAATTAACAAATACGAACAAAACTAAAACTATTTAAATGTCTGCCCCCCTCTCTCTCTGAAAGCTGAAAATATAAAAGTTACCAGAAGTTAAACATCGAAAAACCCGAACGCGAAAGTTAACCTGAATTATTAAGTAAAAAGGAGAAAAAAACACGAACAGCAAAACACGAACGAAACACTAGGACTTGGGCCATTATGCTACAGGACTTCAACTCAAGAAAAATAACAAATAACTAAACAGGCGCCGAAAATTAATCAATTACAAGTCCTGCAGCATAACAGCCCATTCCACATTTACAATAACGAATAAAAAGACTGACACTTACATTTCACTGGAAGCCGACTGAACGCACATATGAGAAATCCACGAAGCTTAATACTAACAGCGAGCGATTATTAAATCCCTGAAAATAGTCCGCCCAACATGGCGGAGCAACAGTAACACATAAAAATTACAATAAAATAATTATCACTAATAAACCTGAAAATACATAATGAAAACTAAATACAAACTTTGTACAACTCGGTGTGTAGAAAATTAATTACATAATATCTCAATTTATAAATTTTAGATATTGACAAGAAAAATAATTATAATAACACGAAGAATAGTTTCTTGAAGTACGGCGCCGTTCACTTGAGTGCGCTAGAGCAGCACAAAGTTAGCTGGACTCTCTGCACGTGTGTCTCTGCTTAGTTCATATCATGTCTATGGAGGTGAAACGTCGTGTTTACATATCGCGTCGTAAAATGTTCCGAACTAATACAAGTGGATTGCTGGAGCACAATGTACGTAAGTGTTTCTATTGACGTGAAGTGTTGAAAACTTAGCTGCGGAGAATATACAGATGTAAAATAAAGTCGATATTTTAGTAGCTGGAAATTTGAAGTGTCCAAAATTCTCGGGCGATGTAAAAACTTGCCGGTCAAACCGACGAGGTCGGTTCATGTTGTACTATTCCTACAACAAAGAGAACAACAGAATGTCTTATTGAGTTATTGCTAATGAACAATCCAAATGTATTACCGAATATGATCTGCTGAAACACAATCAGTAGTGTGAAACGAAAATGTACTCTGTTTAGGCGAAGTTGTGTAGAAATGAATCAACTTACAAAATAATTTGCTTTGTAACAATCGTACCAACTAGAAGGAGAATGTTCGGAATACAACCGTAAAAAAGAACCAACATGACGTAACGTTATTTAAAGTGAAATAAGAATCCAGAGAAAGTTGTTTGCATAAAGTTTAGATACATAAACATATTTTCAGTGAAGATATCACGGTTTTTCATGCTGTGCAATCAGTTAGAAAGTCTGGTAGATAGTAACAGTAACCAAACGCTCATTGTTGTTCCTTATTTCAAACTAGCTATTATTGCCCGTGATTTAGTTCGTGTGATTCACAATTGAGTGCCTCTTTGAGTCGAATAACAGTTCAGTCAAGTACTACAGACTATTTTACGGTTAAATATCCTGCACGTCTAGTGAGTTTCTCTGCCACATGATGGCAGCACTTTCAGAAACAACATTTATTACATCAATGACTTGAAAACCTGTGGATGGATTTACAGTTTGAACAATTGTATTGTTCACCGAAACACCACACACAAATAGATAATATCGTTGCGTGTTATTCAAAATATATTACGCCTTTTTATTAAAAACATTTCGAAATTTATTTTTTGGAAAGAACTCTTTATAGACTCTTGGCCATCAATAAAACGAATGCAAAGCCGTTTTTAGATTTTTATTTGGCCAAGTACTTTCAGCCGAAAGAGAAAAGGAAGATTGTGACATATCTAGTGGCGAGGAGACGGGTCGGGCAGCGCAGCGTTTGGTGAGTGACATATTATCTGTAGACCATGGAGGAGGGGGAGGGGGAAGTATTGGGGTCAATTGCGCGCCATGTATGTTAGTGACATGTGACATATGGCATATGAGATGGAAACAATCAACAACCAGCTTCACAGAACTAAGGAAGTGATCAGCCATGGTTTTCACTATCGTACCATACAGTATTCGCATAGAGTTATAATGGATAAGCAATGGAGATAAATTAAATCAGAATAGCCTGACCTGAATTCGAACACAGGTCCTCGCAAGTACAAACACAAGCGTTTTACAACTGCTCCCTTTCACTCGGCGTGTGGCACTAAATATCGGGTAAATATAGTCTGCCACTATTATTCTTCTGTAAACTATGTATAACAGCTATTTGAGTTGGAACCGATCAAAACGATTTCTTAGGAATTTTGTGTCCTTAGTGCTTAAACTTTTTGAAACTACAATAAAAGAGTGTCACCTTATATACCAGAACTGCTGTGTCATATACCAATGGATCAATAGAAAAAATCTCTTTGCATGGCATTTTTCAAACGTATTCTTTCGCCGTTTTTGATCAAAGGACTAATCGGACAGGGTTGACATTTTCGGCAAGCGAGAACGAGAAGCGTAATTTAATTTCTCTTGCGGCTCGTTGTATTACAGTCGTTCCTATTTTGTGCATCACATTGTACTCAGCTTGAACTGTGCTATTGTCCTATAAGCTTACATTTTTAAAAATATATGTACTTTAGGAGTTAGATAATCGTAGTCGACTTTTCGCGTAATCCACGTGGTTAAAACATAGTTATTAAAATTTGATTGTTGAAGCAACACAATTTACCGTTTTAGATTGAAAATAGGTTCACTAATTCTAGAGAATACCAAGGAATAAAATCAGCTCATTAAATATTAAATAATTCTTAAAAATATGTATTTTTATTTTAGTATCTTTCCAAAAAGTAAATTTTTCCTAAAAATAAAGGAGAAAATAATAATATTAATAAAAGCTTTAAATAAAAACTTTGACACTTCAAATTTTATATAGTAAATAAAGCTAATATTATTGTTAATATTAAAAAGTAAAGTTACGGTATGTATTTTTTTAAAATTTTCTGAAGTAAAATAATTTTGAAAGTAACAATGGTTCAAAATAAGATTAAGGGTCGTTAATGACCATTTACCGTTTTGGAAATATTTTTTCAAGAAACTTTTTAACTACCCCGTTCTACCACATGTCATTTCTTTACCTCACCCCCTATAGATATGTTTTTGTCACACACATTAAACATAACAGTTAGGTAAGTGAATTCGTATCGTGGGACGGACTATAGGGCCTACTGATAATTTACTTTGGACGGTTTCAGATGCAGTTATGGAACTATCATACAATTGATTGAGACATCAAACATTATGTCAGTACATATTCTATGCTCTAAAGAACTTAAATGTCTACACGCGAATCCGAAACAAGAACTAAGATAAAAAATACATAAATCCGAAATAGCGACACGACACTATTCAACATCCCCGCAAGGCCATGAACCCTGTGGGAACAAATATCTGCTGGAACTAAAGTTAAAAAGTGAATTATCTATAGTCCTAGCCACTGAAACCTAGCACAATTAATACTATGCCTGCGAAGCTGTAGAGTTTGCAGGCAACAACCTGCATGAGTAATTAGTAATTACATAATGTTATTGATTGCATGACAATAATTACTTACGAATGAATCATATTAGCTAATTTGTATGTGATACACCTGCACTAGCACAATCAAACAGTAACCGTCAATATCACTAACTGAACATTTTCTAAACGTATCGTTGCATTTTGGCCAGACATGAGGCATATTGCATCATGCCAAGTGGACTGTCCGATGATTCGACCACAGTGACGTCAAGGCTTTCCTGAGTATGTTGCAATGCTTCGAGAGACGTCATTGGGATGCCCCGATGACTCCCTTGTGCACATGACTTTTGTCAGGTATGAATTATGTAATGTCAATTTTTAGACCTCTGGTCATTATGTTGCACAGAAGGTTAACGTCACTAAATGTGCCATATAAAAGACCCCAAACAGCGAAATAGAGGCCGCCAGTCTTGAGTCCTCTGGGTGTCTTGTAGAGTCATGTCTTTTGAAGTATTCTGAAGTGTGAAGTGATACCAGAGTGTGGTGTGGGTCGGCATTGGCGTCGGTGCCCCAGTGGCGTTGACGGACGTCGTAAGAAGTGACGGGCCTCGGAGAAGACGCCACTTGGGGTGTTGTGTAGGCGCGGCGGAGCTGCAAGGTGTGGTGTCTCGGGGATGGCAACACGGCGGTGGTAGTCGGTGTCGTGTCTGAGTAACACCAGCGCAGCGGGCTGCAGAAGGGACAGACAACACTTGGGGTGTTGTGTAGGCGCGGCGGAGCTGACAAGGTGTGG
>PNEQ01116126.1:34537-45208 GCA_003012365.1 Medauroidea extradentata | reverse complement strand
GCGAAAAGATTTTTGCCCCACTTTGTTTCAGTGTCTTACGTGCACACCTGCAGTTCAACTTCATGGCTATTGACAGAGTGTTTTTGTGCAGAGTTGTTATTCATTTGACTGTGCCAATCAGTACACGGATAACTGTCACACATCACGTCTGTGATTTGCGGGTTTAACCTCCACACGCTGGGTGTTACGGCATCCAATCGCTGACCACAAAGCAGAGATGCAGGTGTCCACGTAAGGCACTGAAACAAAGTGCTGCAACAATCTTTTCACGAAAACTACCGGGCCCTACTGATATGGTTCTCGTTACTTCTGACAGACCAAGCGTGATCTCAGAACTCGTCAACATTTACGGAAATCGGCGGAATAGTATCGCTTCCTCGACTCCACAAGGTCAATGACCCGGAAGTCACAAGCTGTTTTTCTGCACGCGTGGACGATACTTCATCGGGACTGAGTAAAAAAAAAAAAAACTCTTTCGCTTCCGTAAAAAAAAGTTTGGCGTAATTGGTTTGCCGCGTTGGCTGGCGGTGCGAGCTGGCAGCTGACCAGTAAAGTACCTAATATTAGTGGCGGGCATGTGTGCTAGCGCCGGCCAATCACAGAGCTGGCGGGAGACGTGGAAGTGTTTCCTAGGTCGGGGAGCGCCGCTGCCACTGACCGGCCCTCCAGTTATAGCTTTGAATATATATATTCAAAGGTTATAGTCTGTCTCACATAACAAGTCCAGCTCTGAAGATTGTCATGTGTTGAAATGTCTACAGAAAAATACTTCTCATGTTTGATGTAATTCACAGTTGGTGAGTCAGCTGGGTGTGTTTGTGCAAAAATTACTTGTGGCAGAGGAAAGCACTGCTTATTCCATGGCAACAGCAGTGAAACAGAATGTGTACACGACTGTTAAAAAGTGGAAACTTTACGTGAGACGGACTATACCACTCGCACTGCGTGTTGGCTTCTAGCATCGAGCCAGACATCTGACCAGAAGACGGGACCAGATTCTAGTTCCTGAAACGTCGTTTTTCTTTTCGTGTCTGGAAAACTACCGTGTTATTATTTTTTTTTTCGTCTCATCGTGGCGTATTTTTGTTTTTCTCATATTTTATCTGTTTTTATTTTTATTTTGCCAAAGCAGGCTTCAAACCTGGGTTATCTGCCTTGGCGAGTGTTTGGTTTCTTTCTTTCTTACTTTTCTTATTTGGCTGTCTTATTTTATTTTATTCAATTCCATTTATGGAATACGTTGTTGTGTATGTATCGTGTTGACTAAAAGGATACTTTGCTTATTTATGTTTTCCTATTCTTTGTACTTAGTTTTCTTTGACGTACATCTGCACCACGATGGAGTATGTTAAAGATGATGGTTAGGGACAGAAAAATATGGCAAATTCAATGACCTGCAGGTTAGAATCTATTGTAGCTCAAGCCTCGACTGATTGTCAACTAGCTGCTGCTCAGTGGAACAGCAGACAATGATCGAATAGATGGGGTTGAATATGCATAGTACTATGGATTCTAGCCTACAGGTAATTGAATTCGCGAATTTTTTCCACTCTCTATTGATGGTATATCGCGAAAATGTTTTGTGCCAACATACCCTTGAAAACACTGAATTTTCTTGCAACGTGTATGATTGGCTGATACACGTCTGACACAACGTAGCTGTCTGCAGACCAACGACAGGTATCACATATTACAATAGCGGGATTTTAATTGGTTCAGTGGAATAGGGCAACAGCTCTACGTACATGCAAAAGCCAGTAATCTTCTGGTAAGCTGAACGTACGTTGAACCCCAGCAAGCAGTCAAGTTTTCCCGCGATAAACCATCATCTCAACAGATGTGCACTCTAAAAAATAGTTAGTAACTTTGTCACACGTGCGTATAGAAGCGCTAAGAAAGTAGGTATAGTAGAATTGTTTACCAGACATCCATGGTAGCACTCCTAAACTTTTTTATAAAACAGTCAAATGTATACTGAAGTTACCAGACTTGTATTGTAACAAGTGTAAAAGTTTGCATATTTACAAAGCGGAAGTATTAAAACTGTCCCATACTGCGTTTAGGTTAATTACTTCCTAACCATTTTAGGGATTTTTTTACACTGTGTTACAGACCCAACATGACAACCACTCATTTTTGGTGAAAAGAATCCTGCTCCACCTTTTTTTCAATTCCTTAACCGTACACATGCAGAGTAATGAACGTATTAATTTACAGTTTAACACCTCGCCCTTCCTCCATGTATTTGCCACTATTGGTAATTATTAGAGACCTGAAATATTCGCACTTTCTTTCACACACAAGCTATAATTCCAGCAACTGTAAGTTCCAGGTACTTTCACAATTGCCTGTTGACTAATTTGACACCGCCTTGAAGTCGATGAGCCAATAATAATAATAATGTAACTCTTTGCGGGCCCATTTAACTGCGTCAGCGAGCAACTAGTGAACAGCTGTTGTATGCTTGAATACAAAGATATTCTCGGAGGCTAGCCTACATGTCAGTGAACCCGCGCATTATTCCCGTCTCTAGTAATTATGTAAGAGACACGAAAAATTTCGCGTTTTTGTTTGGTGATAGGCTAGAATCCACCGACCTGTACTCATCCGAACACACTCCACGGGAAAAAAAAATATTTTGTGGGTATTTACCCTGCAACATTTGTTTTGTGGTCACCACAAAAACATTTTGTTGACATCAATAAAAATATTGGGGTCGGTACAAAATTATTTTGTTGACATCAATAAAATATTGGGGTCGGCACAAAATTATTTTGTTGACATCAATAAAATATTGGGGTCGCCACAAAATTATTTTGTGTTTACTACAAAATAATGTTGAGGGGGAAGATTCCCTACAACATTTTTTTTCTTTCAGTGCCCGTAGGTTATTGCTTCCTGGCCTTGGTATATGTGTGTTCACGTATTGCAGGGCAATGCGCATTTTACAGTTGACCTTACAGTATATAATTTGTCAAAAATGTTCCTCGGGCGCGTCACACATACTGCAGCCAACAACAGACGTCAGAGAGCACACAATGTCTTCAAACCCAGTCTGCTGTTCAGATAATAACCTAAAATTAGTAAGTCTCTTAGTCATTTCTCCCCCGGTTTGGTTGTACATCTCACAACGTGCTATTTATTGCGAGAAAAAATAATTTTCTTTCAGAAATAGAAATTTATTTTTCGGAATCGCCTGCTTTTATGTTCCCGATCTAATTCACGGTTAGAACAGTACGTCCGGCTTCTCGAGAATTGCTCCTTTGTTCTTGGAAAGGTTTGTTGCTTTCTTTGTACGCATGGAGTGTAAGAGAGAGAGAGAGAGAGAGGGGGGGGGGAGGGGGACTATGAAAAGGCGGGAGGTGAGGTGAATCAGTCGTTCTAGAGCTTTACCCAGCGAGGCGTAGCGCCATAGCAGTCTCTAATAGAAGACCACGGACTTCGACGTGGCAATCCTGCAAACAAGGGTCACGTTACTAGCGCTTCGTGACCCTCACAGTGTTGCCAAACGGAAGTCCGTGGCCTTCTACAAACATACGGCTATGTAGTGCCCTTTGAGCTAAGCGTATTCTCTTTATTAGTTGAGATCTGAATAATTCGCGGGTTCACTGATCTTGCGACTTGTCTCCAAGAATATTTCCGTACTTAAGGTGGGACAACAGTCGCCATATTGGATTATTAATTAGTTCTTTTTTTTTTTTAACTCTGAGAAGAAAAGTGGAAATTTCGAGATTATACCGTGAATTCTATGTATTTCGTGCTGCAGTACAAACATCGCAGTTGAACTTTTAACGTATGTTTAAGCCGCAGTCTGTCAAAAAAATTGTTTTACATTCTTAATTTTGGGTGACTGATTGCGGCCTAAATATATGTTAAAAGTTCAACTGCGGTGCTTATACTATAGCGCAAGGTAAATATAATTCACCATATAATCTCACTAGCACTAGCGTGCAAGCTTCCAGTCGAACGGTTTTTACTATGGGACACTAAGCTGTGACCATATAATTTTATTGGTGGAAAGTCTGCAACTAAGTTCAGTGCTGGTCGCCATCTAAGTCTCACATATATCTGGTTAGTACATTTTGAAGTACGGCAGTCTGAAAAGACCGTTTTTAGCCATGTTGTACGGCTTGTTTATAATGAGCATAGTGTCTTAACAATGAGGTTCCGACCTTGTCTCAAGTATGTTTTCTTTTCTACGTTGGCACAATGGGCAGGTGTGGAACAGTTTCGTAGAAAAAATTATTTTACGAACACGCTGCAACACATTTGAAGCGTGAGGTAGGCGGCCGCCTTAAGACTCGGTTTCAGTCGCCATATTGAAATTCAATATGGTGACTGATATCGAGCCTTAAGTTGAAAGCAGCTGTTCATTGGCGGCTCACTGACATAGAGATACCTAGAGATTGCAAGTTTCCGCGAAAAAATATTTGCGTTTCTTCGTTTGAATGCCTTACGTGCACATCTGCAGCTGTATTTTATGGTTATTGGTAGAGACCGGGAAATTTTGCGATTTCGTTTGAGAATACGTTAAATTTCAAACTCCCGTACATTTTAATTACTTGCGCGACTGGTACACCCACGATTTTATGGAGAAAATATTTTTGTAACACTTGGTTTCAATGCATGTCCACATCTGCAGCTCTGCTACATCGTCTGTGGTAGGGTGACTACTCTCACTTGCTTTGGCAAATTACAGACGTACGGAGTCACAATAATCATATTCTGATTGGTGCAGTCAAATGAGAAACATGTCTAAACAAAGACACGCTGCTAATAACCATGACGCACAGCTGCCGATGTGCACGTGAGACACTGAAACAAACAAACTGGGGCGAAAATCTTTTCGCTACAAAATCGTGGCCCCAGCGATTGGATTATTGATAGAGACCCCTGTTTTTTTTCGCAAAAAGAATTTTGCCCCACTTTATTTCAGTGCCTTACGTACACATCTGCAATTCTGCTTCATGGTTATTGGTAGCTTGTATTTGTGAAGTGATGTCTCTCATTTTACTGTGTCAATCAGAATATGGTTACTACACCACAGCACGTCAGTGATTTGCCGGTAGAACCCCAAGGCTCGTGACAGTTAAGCATGTTAAAGTTATATAATAAATAAGTTAGGTTTTTAAAAGTAAAACGGGTATTTAACATTTACTTTCTCCCTTATTGCAAGTACAGTTACAAGGCTGTCCCGTGTAATCTTACAAACATATACTTTGTATCTTTATTACGACAGCCATTGTAGATTTACAAGGCATTTCTTCGGAAACTGTGTTTCCAAAGATTTTCCTTGTAAAACTGCAAACAACATTTTCACAGTGTAGAACGGGCAGGTAATGGCACAGTTGTGTCTGTGTGTGTAATGAAACAAGGTATATATTACCGTAATCTCGTAGCAAACTGGGCCAGAGACAAGAGTTGTGGCATGTGACCGCGTTCAGAAGCAGATAACACCTTCGCGTTGGTTGTTGACCGTTGGAGGCGGGTTGTAAGTCTCTTCCTGGTAAACGCACTTGTTTTGTTTGCAAGTGGTTATGTGTAGGGACTGATAATTATTTCGCAAGTTCACTAAACCGCAGGCTAGAGCTGTCTGTCGCCGGCTACTATCGCGTTGAGTATAGATGGTTTTACAATTGGACGACTTTTATGTATACGGAACCAAGAAACATGTCCTTTAAATTGAGAAAACAGCTTGCAAATATTAGTTATAGATCATTCGCGATAAAGTAGCACTCTTGGCGACAGTCTTTTCTAGAATAATAATTTAAAAAAAATTTTTATTGTGAACTTAAGCGTTGATATGTGTGTACAGTCCAATCTATACACTTTAATTGTTAACTAGGTTGTCTTTTTTTTATTAAAAAGTGCCAGATAATTATAAATTATCTGGAACGAAAAAATTAACTGGAGCCTCAAAAGTGCTCACCTTATCCGCGCCTATAATGGTGTGGTGTTTGGTTCAATGCATTGCAGATGGTAGAACAGGGCACATGGGCGTTTGGTTCTATTTATATAAGCAACATTTCAAGATGTGTTATGTACTTGGTGTACATAATTCAAACAATAAAAAAAATATATTGCATGGTTCCTTTTATATAAAAGCCGTCCAATTGAGTAATGGGTTGATTTCTTAGAGCCATGAACTTTTCGCGAAAATAATTTTGCATTACGTGCACATCTGCAGTTCTGCTTCAAGGTCAGTGTTTTAAATCCCACGTGTCTTTGGTGTTCTACCCGCAGATCACAGACGTGTGGTGTTGAAGTAACCTTATTTCTGATTGGCACAGTCAGATGGGGAGACCGCACTTCACAAGGACACGCTGCCAATAACCGTGAAGCACAGCTGTAGATGTAAGGTGCTGCAAAAATTTTTCCACGAGAATTTCCTGCTTCTATTTGAAACTTCTGCTGCACGTTTAACTTTCAGCTCAGAATACCACGTGTTCGGAATGACTAGCCTCGGTTAAAAATTACGTGTTTGCTTTTTTTGTTAAGTGAATTAACAGTGATGAAATAAGTTAAACTTTTACGTGAGCTTTGAATGATTTTTGCAATGGTGGTGTATGACAAACTGTAGAATGTTTTTCTTTATGTAGGCCATTGCTTGCGAATGTTAGTAAGTCGCAGAAAACCCACAGCTTCATAACAGGCGTAAATACAAGAAAATGTGAAACAAAAAACAAAGGACAAACAAACCAAGAAGCCAAAATTGGCTGTAGACAATAATCATACAAATAATTGTGAAATGTATATAGCATGTCTGTCGCTGTGTTTATTTGTATTTGTGTTAATCCTTGTTGTCTTTGCCTGTCATTGTCGCAATTTTCTTGCACCTTGTTTGTGTTTGTTCAGTTTCTTTTATATAGCTTCTATTCGTGTTACGGGATTATATGTATATTTGTTGAATACAGCCGTTCCCGGCCTCGTTGGTATGTTTCTGGTTTTTGTTATTGCTAGAGCAGGTGATTTTTGGTGAAAATAATTGTGCAACATTTTGTGTCAACGCATCACGTTCATATCTGTACCTCTGCTTCGTGGCTATTGGCAGAGCGTATTTGTGCAGTGGCGTGGCTCAGTTGACTGGGCCAATGAGAATGCGGTTACTGCGACAACACACGTCTGTGATTTGCGGCTAGAGTGAGTGAGAAACTTTGGTCAGCGCTCAACATCGAAGTCTTTGGCGCTTGTGAAGGGTGACATGAGGTGAGTACGGAGCTGTGCCGGAATGAAAGGACGGGGGAAACGGGAGATCCCCGAGAAAACCCGCCGACCAGCGGCATCGTCCGGCACGATTCCCACATGTGAAAACCCGGGGATCGACCCCGCCGGGATTCGAACCTGGTCTGACTATTCGGCCACCGCGGCCCCTTTGCTGGCAGATCCCCAAGACCTAGAAGAACAACCGGCAATCACTGACCATGAAGCAAAGGTGCAGATGTGAACGTGAGGCATTGAAACACAATGTTGCATAATTCTTTTCACCAAAACTCACTGACTCTACATATTGCTCATTTTCCCGTGGTTAGTCCTTTTACGCAACTGTGGGTATTCTGCGACTGAGTAACGTTCCAACAAAACACTTCAGTCTGTTTGAACTGGTGCGTACAGAAATGAAAAATTAGAAAGCTAGTCATAATGTTGTTCGGGTTAAAATGAGCATAATTTAAACCCTAGTTATTTCTTTACTTTTAGATAATTTATAGTTGCCAACCACTTTGTAGTACAGTCATAGCAACCAAAGTATATGCGGTTCACTTTAATAAACTTAGCACTTCCCAACACTTATAATAATAATAAAATGAATTTACATGGGTTGTAGAAGTTTAGTTTTGAGGGTTATAAAATGTTTGCTCTAGTTTTTAGTTACACGGAAGTTTTTGTATTTGAAATAGTAAGCATGCCGGCATAACGGCTCACAGAACATTATAAACAGTGCTCAGTTGATCCTGAATAGCCGTTAACAATCGAAGTTTACGGACTGTGCCGTATTCAAAAGTTAACGGCTGAGGTGACGTTAAATATTTTTTGGATTATTATGCTTGGCAGTCTGATCTTCAAAAGTGCGCAAACCACGTATATTACATGTGTAAACGCTTTATTGGTAAATCAACGCGGTGTGTTATCGCCTGATTCATGGGCGCCCACAGTCATCTGTTTATCGAGTCCGCCGTTGAAGGGGAAGGGAGGGGAAAGTTCTAGTAGTGAAAGAGTAGGGGGGGGGGAGTGGAGGGGAGGAGGCCAGTGAACTCGAACGCTGTTGCATGTGGAGTGTATTGGGCCAGGTCATGCCGACCCCCGGAAATGACCGCTAATTGATTCGGCGGCGACCTCTGGTAATATGGCCCAATCGCGGCACGCCAGCGGCGCGGCAAAATTGCCTTGCAGTGTTTCGGACAGTTTCAAAAGACTACCAGTTCCAAAAACATCGCATACGCTTGTACACGACGTAATTGTTTGTGGGTGGTTTTTGTTTGTATATATATTGACCTGTGGAGAGAAAAAAAAAGTGTGTGTGTTGGGGGGGGGGGGCAGACAGACTCGGCTCCTACCATTGTTTTGTGAAATCTTGCATTCTCTTACGATTTTACATTTACGAGTCAATAACATTCTTGACCCCCGTCGAAAGTAGCCTTCTTAACTTTTTTTTTACCATAGCATTTTGACATTAGACAAATACCACCCAATTCAGCCGCCATTAATTTTTATATACGCATTACCCGATGACTCTGAAAAAGAGCGAAAGTATGTACGATTTGTAATTAGTGTTCGACTGATTACGCCTTTATTATTGGTCAGATGTTATGGATTAGTAAATCTAGCGTAAAGTAATGCAGTTTACAGCAGTGCTGTAGTTAAATATTTTAAATAAGTTCTTCTATACAACCAAAAGAAGAAAAAACCAATTCCAACATGGTTAGGTATGCCCCACCTTAAGGGTGCCGTCTACAACACGCTTCAAATGAGTTTCAGTGTGTTCGTAAACACATTTTGTCTACGAAAGTATTCCACATGCCCCCATTGTGCCAATTTGCCAAAAGAAAACACACTTCGGATAAGGTCGGATCTCATTGTTAAGACGCCATGCTCATTACAAACACGGTTTCTAATACCTCCAACACGACTGAAAACGGCCTTTTAATGTACTGACCGAATGTACGTGAATATAGATGTGCGCTGAACTTTGCTATAGTCTGTTCAGAATAAACTGAGCACTGGTTACAATTTTCTGTGAGCCATTATGCCTCCACCTTTACTATTTTTAATACGGAAACTTCCGTGTCACCAAAACTAGTGTAAACATTTCACAACTCTCAAAACTTTACTTCCATAGCCGCAATTAATTCATTTCAAAAATATTATAAGTGTTGGGAATTACCATAGCCATCTTTAGTACAAGGCCGCGTCCTTATATCTGGCAACCCTGTCAGGAAGGGTCATTTTAACACTTCTTTTGTCCCGCCAAAGGCAGCGACTGCCCTTGATTCGCCGGTGTGTAGGGTAGAATGACGAATCAGATACAGCCATTGCCTTTGAAGAGCTAAAAGAAGTGTTAAAATGACCCTTGTGTGCAGGGTTGCCAGGTCTAAGGCCGCGGCCTTCTACTAAAGATGGCTATGGAAGTGCTCACTTTAAAGTGAACTGCCTATACAGACTTTCCACCAATCAAATAATGTGGCCACTGCTTAGTGTCCTACAGTAAAAACGGTTCGGTGGGAACCTTGCATGCTAGTTCAGCGCTTGGTTCGTTGAGGCGATGCGGCATTTGATGTGCGCTTCAATATTGTCCTTATATCTCCATTACTTCTGCGCCTCAAATGCTCAGGTAGGCAACCCCTACAGCTCGAGCGCAAAAAAATATTTCCACTTGAAATTATGTTCTATGCGGCTCAGTCATATTTCACGATATCGCTTTCGAACACAAACCATTTCTGCCTTACTTAGAAGAAAATATTGTCGTCAATATAAAAAACCCTGTAAAACCTACCTATATCAAGATGTTTTCTGTAAATTCAATATCTGCGCGTTTACACATATGCCAGTAAATAACTGTTCTGGGACTACAGGAAAGATAAAAAAACTATCATCTTCAGACGCCACTTTTTACGTTAGTCCTATCGTATGTCAGTGTAGAGAACAAAAATAACGAATACGGCTATACATTACATTTTAGGACATTCGCGCTCGCTCTCCTAAAGGCAAAGAAAAGAAATGGTAAAAGAAAACACACCTCAAACGATGATGGAAAAGTGGTTACAAATCATCACGCCAATTAGAAAAATAATTTCGGAGCCTCTCAAAATGGCTAAAACAACTTTCTCGGTCTCTTATAGCTGAAAAACTACTAGCGGGATCCATGTGAAACTGCACTAGAAACATGCAATGGACTTTACTCAAACCTTTCCACCAATAAGAAGATGGAGGTCAACGCTGAAAGTATGTCAGGTGAGTGATCTATGATACCACTGCACCACAGACTAAATAGTAATACAGACGTGAAATGACGTGGCGGCTCGTTTGATATAGGCGAACTTGGCCGCTTATTGGCTGCCCAAGGCTGTAGACTCCAGCCCCGTGTCTGTTTGGCTCCTGCATGTTACTACAGGTTTCCTATTGGCCTGGCTGCCGACTAGCAGAGCAGCTGCCTCACGCTGATTGGCAGTAGGTGTT
>PNEQ01116126.1:0-34437 GCA_003012365.1 Medauroidea extradentata | reverse complement strand
ACGCTGTTTCAGTGTCTTGCGGTAGAGGCGATACCGCACCAGATGAACCGGTCAACATCGCCCTTGGCGCCGTGCCTCACTCTCACAAACACACGGCCAGTAGGCGGACGTCTTAAGCGTTACAATTTAAGACGGCAGACCGCTGACTATGACTTAACTAATCTGCGATATAATTGAGGGGTTCGGCTGTAAATAATGTTAAGGGACATTCAGAAAGAAACGGTGTTATCTGGCGTAAACCATAGTAAGTAACGTGTTTTATGTTTTTTTTTATTTTAGAGTTACATTCCTAGTCTCGACTTGGAATGGAACGCTTTACTAGTATAAATAAAATAGGCCACTTACTATGTTTTACACCAGATAACACTGTTTCTCTCTGAATGTCCCTTAACATTATTTACAACCGAACCCTTCAATTTATTAACGAATGTCTGAGACTGTCGGGTGTGTGATTATAGTGTTGAATTAATATCGGGCAAACGAATTTGTGCAAAAACTGTCGAGCCCGATGAGAATATTGCTGACTGCGCTACCCGTTTGAAATCGGACCTGTCGATATTTATTTATTTATTCATTCACTTATCAAAATCACCCCGAAAGCAAGTCACAAAGTTCTGATTTATGCCATGTTGTGCCAAAATTGTTTATACCTCCACTGAAACGGAAGTTATCGAGAAAAAAAACACTAATAAACCCAAAGCGATAAAGGATCAGTTCCATAACCTTCAATCACTTAATATTGATAAAAATATATTTAATATGTGAATGTAATTTAAGAGATAATATGACAAAAATTGTTGCAAGTACTTATTTTACCAAATTAATGGCCTACCGTTGAAAGTTTACGTGCAAATTCTGATACTCTACATAGAAAATTGAACAGATCGAATTGACGTTACGCGAAAACAACTTTGTTCCAACGACATATGATACTTTGTAGGAAATGTGCTCATATAACGTACTTTGGACAGTATACGCGGTGTATTTGCATTTTGTACTTTGGAGCGAGATATCTTTTGAACACAGACATGCAGAATAGTTACATTTTTACGTTGTGCGCCGTTGTCGACGAATGACGACCTTTGTTAGATTCGAAAGTCAAGTCACGCAGTAGGCTTGTAAGCTTGTGAAGGAAACGCTTAATATTCAAATTAATTAAATCAGTCGATTGGATTCCGTTTGTTGTGTTTTGCATATTGTGTGTGGCATGTGGTTTTTTTTCTAAATGAATGTAATGACTTCGTTACAATTTCATGTTATCAAACACTTGCTAGCAGTTCAGAGTTCTAATATGGTGGTAATTAAAAGTACGGTAAGTCTTAGTATTTTTTAATATATAATAATTATTTTACTGAATGCGACAATGGCGTCATTGACTTTTTTAGTATGTTTTTTTTTTTAATATCCCAAGACAAACAAGTAAAATAAAAACTAAATTTTACTGACGAGTACTGCACGAATGTAATAAAATTGTACTCAACATACGATTACAAGCTCAAACTCTGCTAACAATTTACTTTTCTCTATTAAAAAAACATAGTGATTGCAAGTTGGGAAGGGAGCTGAGTTGATGCTAGATTGCCCGGAGGCTACCGCGCTGCTCCAATGAGTGTGTGTATATAAATAAATAAATATATATACACTCATGCGTGTACTACATATAGAGGAGTTTCAGAAATACTTTTACACACTTGGAGGGTGGGTACCTTACCGTACAGCAAAACAAGGAAAAAATGTTCATATAAATTTAGGTCCGGAATTCCTTAGTTTTTGGGTTATTAATGAAAGTTTAGTTCTGTGCTGTACTAAAATTAATGTTGTTAGATAATTGATTGATGTTGTGGATACTAGTATGCTGATGCCATAATTTGTATTCTCTATGACGGGTGTGGGAGTATTTGACATGGTTCTACAATGCATGTGTGTGAGGAAGCTAGAGAATGTCATTGCGAACGTTAACCGTGGTATGTCTGATATTAGCATAGGCGGAACTGTTGTGTTCTCAAAAACTCACGGTGAATGGTTGAAATGACATCCTCTGGCGTCGTCACACACATGCACGTGCCTGGATTGTCGCTGGTGTTCGATGACGATCTGGCTAACCTCTACGACCTGGATAACCTGATTGTGTGGTCGAGCGTTCCTAGTTTAATCTACCAGTTTCGTTTTTTTGTAAACGATCTGGCTTAACCTCTAGCAAACCTGATTGCGTGTCCGAGTATTCTTAGTTAACTCTACCAGTTTTGTTTTCCGTAAACGACCTGGGTAACCCCTAGCAAACTTGATTGCGTTACCGAGCGTTCCCAGTTCACTCTGTAGGTTAAGGGCGTTCAAGTGGTGAAAAATCATAATTTTATATTTGTATGAAATAGTGTTAGTTTTGTAGACATTAGTTAAGAGTACATTTATCTCTAACGAAAAAAATTAGCTCAGCCAGTTTTCTCGTAATGGCACTTCAAAGTCAAAATTTGCATATTTTTACTTCATACAAAACTTGAAAACCAGTAAATATATTGAAATGCAAAAAATTACATTAAAACTACACGTAACTGTCTACGGTTTGAAGCATATAACAACCAATTATAAACTATTTTTGTGTTTAAAATAAATTTCTAGAAATAACAAAAAAATTTCAAATTTTGAAATTTTTTATTTAACATAAAAATGTTTTGTAATGGGTCTTATATGCTACAAGCCATAGACAGTGGCACGTAATTTTGATGTGATTTTTTTCCATTTAATTATGTTAACTGGTTTTCAAGTTTTGTATGAAGTAAAAATGTGCAAATTTTGACTTTGAAGTGCCATTACGGAAAAACTAGCTGAGCTAATTTTTTTTGTTAGAGGTAAATGTTCTCTCAAGTAGTGTGTACAAAACTAACACTATTTCATACAGACATAAAATTGTAATTTTTCACCACTTGAACAACCTTAAGTTCTCGTAATCTATCTGGGTAACTCCTAGAAACCTTATTGCGTGACAGAACAATCACGGGTAACCCTGGCAGGTTACTTTTCGTAAACACGTGTTGTGTGTCGGAAGCTAACGGGCGCAGTGAGAGTCGTATGAAATCGGCGGTGCTTGGGGGCGATATATGGCGCATTGTTCAGGGAAAGTAGGTCAGCGATAGACCGTAAAACTAACACTCCTGGGAGTTTACTGCCTCGCTCCGTGGAGCAACACATCGCCGCGTTGTCGCTACTCTTGTGTAACATTTGCCACAATACTTGTACCGCTTTTATTTTCAATACGTGTATCGGCAGGGACTGGAAAACTCAGCGAATCCGTTTGGGAGTAAATCAGACTTCAAACGTTCACAATATTGTTAGAGAGAGACATCAGAGAATGTTTGACACAATCAACCAGTTGTACGTTTGTGTACGGCGAAACAAATATGTGTTTCAACCAACAGAATTTTTGTTGGTTAAAAACTGTACTAAACACGTCAAAAATTGGTTTTGTTGTTTTGACAAAATGTGTCTTTAGCAGAACTTAACCCTCCTGTTAAAGGATGGAAATCAGCCAGGCAACAATAGATTGGTTGACTCCACGTTTACACGGTTAACTGTACCAAACATTTTTCTCTGTGAGGACGAAAGAGAGAGAGAGAGAGAGAGAGAGTGTGTGTGTGTGTGTGTGTGTATGTGACGAGAGTTGCAGGAAACCTTTATTGCCAAAGTATTTTCAAGGATAGTGCACCGTAATCTCGCCTTAATTGGATGACGATTACTTGACACGATTTAACTGTTTCATGACGAATAAGAAACGCTTAGTAGTGGCGTATCATAATTCTTATTGGTGCAGTCAAAATGGAACGTGCGTGTAACTGGGAAAAAAGAAGGGGGAGAGGGGTGCTGGTATACAATCACCTCAGCTACGTAAAAACTACGTTGGAAACAAGCAGACTGTGAACTTTTCACGTGACGAATCTCTCCCTGCTCTAACAATTATATGAAAGTATTATCATTAATTAAATTCCCAGTTACCGTTAGTACTGTATTTAATGACTTAGACTATACTTAACTATTATATACGTAGGCGGGCACAGTCTGTAATTTCACTGGCAACTTATCTTTGTGCAATGAAACTTGTAGCAACCCAAAAATGTCGCGGGTTCAACGACCAGCAGGCTAGACTCCAATGTACTGTATACACTCTCTCCTCAGCTACTTGTACACTGGCTGTTGTCCCAGTGTGTGAACAGTTGTACATCTGACAAGGTAGCGTGGGAGGTAGTGAGTGTTTTTAAGGGCTTGTTCCCAATTTTTTTCTCAGACTAGTGCCAATTACTCAAATATTTTTTAACCAAAAGTTTTGAAAAAATTTGAGTCTACGTGCAATCACATGATGCACAATACTATAGACGCGTTTTTTTTAAATAATGTACCATTCGCCAGGAAAAAAATAATTTCCTTCATTTTTGCTTATTTTCACGACGAAAAACGTCGTACTTTGGGTAATGAAATCTAAAAAAACCGTTCAGTATAATTCCACAAAAGAATTCAGCTACAAATTATAACATATAAGTGTCAAAACTGTGTATCGAAATTTTGATATTAGTATTAGGTAGCAATAAAAAACATTTTCGAAATCATTTCAAAACTCTGTAACAAGGCCTTAAAGGCACGGTCTGCCGTAATTTATAATTTTTATTCTTTATTTTTATGAGCATGACATTGTAGCCTGCAATGTCTTTATCCACTGTGATTTTTTTGAGTTTGGTGTATCAGTTGGATTTAGTGTAGTCCTTAAAACGGAAACATGCAAAATATGACTTTAACAAGCCATTACGCCTGTCGCATGGACGGTATGTGTTGTTACATGTCACGCGTATTCTTTTTATGCGAAACCGCTTAGCTTATTAATATAACGTTTATGCGTTTATCTACGAACAGAATACTCTCTTGAAACTACGCTTCTGTAATTTTAAACATTCTACACGTTAGAAATATGTTTTCGGGGCTCACAAACTCGCTAAAACGGTTTTTTAGACTTCTGTATCTCCGAAAATACCACCTGAATTCGTAATGTGTAAAACAACATACATACGTTGGTCTTTACCATCCAAAAATTAAATTCTATGATCACCACCTAAGACCAAAAGGACGGATCAAGAAAAAGCAGGGAGGGAAGGGGGCATACGCTCTCTTGAGACTGTTCCAAAAATTATATCAAATAAATGCCAAGTAAAATATTGCAAAATATTACCTCACACTTTTCCTATTAAAAAAAAACATGGCTACACAAGTTTGTGATGTAACATTACAATATACATGATTTGATCAAATAATGAAACGAACAAGACAATGCACTGAAATTTAAATCCTTCCCTTTTCACTCCTTCCCTTTTCGACGTCGCATTATATTCCGTTTTTTTTTTTTTGGTTCGTAAACTTCTGAAGTATCACCATTTTGCACCTACAAATCTGAATTTTTTCCCCTGGATCTCCCGTCTTTTTTTTGGTTGAGAAGATAAATCTACTTTTTAAGGCATCCCCCCTCTCACCCTAAAACTCGAAGCTAGATCCCCCATACAAGACCACGGGTTTCTATTTATTTTAATTTTTTTGCGTCCGTTACGTTGAAATGTTGGAAATTGTTTGTACTATGCAGCCTAATTAAAAAAAACCAAACACATTTCTTTGTAATGGTTTTGCGATATTGCTTCATTACAGGATTTAAATAATAAGAAGTTCTATATTAGCATAAATAGGGGCCAGTGGCCTTAGATCCCATAGGGAAAATATTACAAGGAAAACCTTGCACGCCAGTTTGGCGCGCTGCGAATATAGGTGATATTCTTCTCGTCGAGCGTAGTACTCTGGCTCTTGTCGCTCCGCTGTTCCCTCGCGTCAAACATGGAAATTCGAAACCGGTACACGCTCTTCTTAAGCTAAGTGCCCGTGTTACTTGTTATAACGTATTTTTCTTAATTCCTTCCTGATTAATAATTTTGCAACATTTTACTGAAAATACTTCAATAGGGGACGTAGCTAATAACTTTACCTTACATTACATGCTTTGTATTCGAAAATAAAAATTGTAAATATGAAATAATTATGCTAACTTAAATTTTAAGATAAAAATTCTCTCTCGCAAAATGATAAACACTAAATGACTCCCAGTGCTGATTTCATCCAATAATACGCACCTGATAGTAAAATGTAGTGTTTTGTATAAAGATACATCGCCGGTTATTCATCTAATCTTCATGTAGTAAACGAAAATGAATATTAATAACACAAGAGGTGACGCAAGCTTGAACAGCCTGCACGCCCTCCACTGAGGCGTGTAACGATGAGGTCATCGAACCCGCGATCCCCCTGCTCGTCGCCTGGACCCTATAGGGTGCAGGGTGGACGCGACGGTGCGCACACACACACACACACACACACGCTGGAGGGGTTGTCGTCACGTCAGCCGAGGGGGCAGCACGTAACCCTACCCCCTCCATAGGGCAGCCCGTGCGAGGCGGTGCCGGCGCGCTTGCCAGGGGTCGACGGCCCGACCCACTTTATTTTCGCTGGATGAGGCGGGAGGGGGCGGGTCGCTGGGAGAGAGAAAACCTGCGACCGTGCGCGAGCGTGGCTGTAGAGGTCAGTGACCCCTCGCCTAGCTTGTCGGGTGGGGGGAGGAGGCCCTCTCAGACTTTCCCCTGCCCAGCCGAGCGTCGTTTTCCACTCCCGCTGCCGTCGATCAGGGGCGTAAGTGAGACCCTTGCCGTCCACGTACTACTAGCTGTAGCTAGAACCATGAACTTTTCGCGAATATAATTGTGCCCCAGTTTATGTCAGTGCCGATAGGATGTTCTTTCCACAAATCACAGACGAGTTGTGTTACAGTACCCTTATTGTGATTAACATAGTCTAATGAAATACGTCACTTAATGAAGACGTGCTACCGTTACTAGAGATCGGTGAAATACGTAGGCTCATTGACCTGTAGGCTAGACTCCAAGAATATATATTTACTGACGCAGGCAACATATGCGCATAGGCTACTCGCTGACACTGTGATATTACTAGAGACATGCGAAATTCGCGTTATCATTTGCTGGCAGACTAAACTTCACTTTCCTATACATAACAGAGCATAATCTAAGATTCAGTTGGCCACAAACTTTTATGTGTTGTCATTTACTTGTGTTTTGTCTTTACAGAGATTGGCCTCTCTATCGTGTAAGCATCCTCCGCGGCAAGTCACGACAATATCGGCCAGCGGGAGACGTCGAACGAGCCTATAATCACTTGGAGTCTAGTCAGCTGCCAGAAAATAACGCGAATTTTGCATGTATCTAGATATTACATGGTTGGGTCTGTATTCAGTTGCTTCTTCATAATTGACTCAAAACTCTTCAGGAGGTGTCAAATGAGTCAGGAGGCAATTACGAACGTAACACTAATCTGCAGTTGTTTTAATTTCTAACGTGTACCCAAAACCATGAAGCAGACCTGCAGATGCGCACGTAAGGCCACTGAAACAAACTATGGCATAATTATTTTCGCGAAATGTTCATGGCCCTGGAGCACGTGGGTATCAAGTCTTCGGGGTCACTATTTACGCTGTTTTTGCGAATATTATGTTCTAAAGTTCTTCAGCAGAAGGCCGCAGCCTTAGATATGGCAACCCTGCACACAACGGTCATTCTAAAACTTCTTTTAGCTCTCCAAAGGTAATGGTTGTACCTGATTCGTTATCCTACCCTACATGCCGGTGAATCAAGGGAAGTCAATGCCGTTGGCGAGACAAAAGATGCGATAAAATGACCATTCCTTACAAGTTTGCCATATTTAAGGCCACGGCCTTCTACTAAGGATTGACTGTGGCAGATACCGCGAGACCGTCACATTCATTTGTGTTGAGCAGTTATTTGGACCTTAGATTTTTTTTTAAGGCACGAGGAAGGTGATAAGTCGACGCCAATATACGTGCGTTACACACTGCTTCACCTTTAAGAGTGCGTGGTAAATAATTCAACGCTAAAAGCATTTATCTATGGCTGTAGGTTTCTTGCAGCCAATTTGCTAAAATTAAACAATAGCAATCCTAGACAATAGTTTTAGTCAACGTTTTAAACAAAATAGTTTCCAGTGTTACGAACTTCTGAGGCACAATCTCTGATGCCGGAACCTCGTGCGTTTAACAGTGGCGCAAGAGATCACGCGTAATGAATTAGTAATTCTGGATACATATTTACTCGTAAAGTTGGCAAATACCATTATCTAGGATTGCCATTGAGTATTTTATCCATATTGGCTTCGAATGAAGCGTAGAAATCAATTGATGTTTTCAGCGTTTATTTATCTACCACGCACTCTTAAGCGGTGACCACATTATTTTATTTGTAGGCAGCACAGTTTAAAGCCTAACGTTTGTTTCTATAGTTGTGTTTTTTCGAATCCGTTGTTACTTATCAAGATACTGCAGTCTGGAAAACCGATTTTTGGCCATTTTTAAGGGTCTGGAAATGATGTTTCTCATAAACGTGCCGAATTATTAAAACTACAGCGACGTAGTTTGAAGTGTGTTATTTATGTATGTATAAACAAATATAATGAGCGTTAAATAGTTTTGTCAAAAATAATACCCGTAACTCGCTGCAACGCATTTGTGGCGCAGGTAGTAAGGTCCTTTAACCTTTCTCGGTAATTTCCACTTTTCCAGCTATAAAATAATGGCTGTTGTCATTGTCGTTAGTAAAATAATAAATGCCGGGTAAGATAAATGGCTTTACGTCTCGTCGACAGCGAGGTCAACAGAGATGGTGATGCACGACTTTACATAATGACAGGAACTAGGAGATGAATCGGCCATGGTCTTTCTAGGGAACAATACCAGGCCTCGCATGGGGCGATTCCAGGAATCCATATTAACGCCGGAGAGTGGAGAGTAAACGTGCCTGCGCAAGGCGACGACCGCAGACCACGTACGTGATACGACGACCTCGCGAAGTGCCTGCATGCAGCCGCATATTGAGCCACTTGTCGCCAGTTGTGGCAGCCTCGTTTCTAACAGCTTCCCTTCCCAGCATCCAGCAGTCTCCTTGTGTTCTGCCCACTGGGCATTTTTCCTCCTTCTCCCTTCCACGTTCTACTGAGGAAAGAAGTTTGGCGCAGGCAACCTAGACGTTTGCATATGGCCGAAATTCACCTAACTCAACCAAAGATTTTGTTGCCGGACAGATTTTGCTGACACGGCGAAACGGTTTGGTTCAGCTAAAATATGTATTTTGTTAGATCGATAGAGACCTTAAAAATTCGCGTTTTCTTTTGGCCCCAGACTATAATTCCAAGTTCGTGTCACTTTCGCAATTGGCCCGTGACTTATTTGACACTTCCTGGAAGTCGCTTAGCCAATAGTACAGAAGCAACTAAATGCAGGCCCATATCGCTGCGTCACCGAGCAGCCAGTGAGCAGATAATGTCTGCTTGAATACATATATGTTCTTGGAGTCTAGCCTACACGTCAGTGAACACGCGAATTTTCCCGGTCTTTATCGATTTGCAAAGTCAATTTTCGATGCGGTTCGTATTTTGTTCCGCCAGCAAACATTTTTTCCCGGAACAAACTAATGGCGGTTGCGCCATGTATGTACAAGTCTATACACTGTTGAATGTGCCAACAATTTTCCTCTGTGTTGCCTGAATTCCGCACATTCTCCTCCCGAATGCGCCTTCGTTGGGTGCCAATGATTGTCTTATTTGTTTCCGTAGCTCGTATGTTGTCCTTGTTTATATCACGAACAAATTTCGAGATTTGCGACCTACAGGCCGTACCTGGAGATAATGGTTTACCGCGGGAAAACTTGACTTTTTGCTGGATTTAAACGTACGTTCAGCCTACTATAAGATTACTGGCTTTCGCATGTACGTGGAGCTGTTACCCTATTTGACTGAACCAATAGGAATTCATATCTTGTAATATGTGGTGCTTGTTATTGGTCTGAAGACAGCTACGGAGTGTGAGACGTATATCGACCAATCATACATGTCGCGAAAGTATACAATGTTTTCAATGGTATGTAGGCACAAAAAATTGCCGCGATATACCATCATTTCTAACTACATTAAAAAAAATCCATCTTTATAATCACAGTTCAAAGCGTGTGCTTGGTGGAATTCAAGAGCTCAAGGCTGACAACATATGCCTGCCTTCAAACTTTTAAAACAAACTAACACCACATATCACCACACAATCATCGTACCTAATTTTTAACCCCCGGCGCAAAAAAGGGGTGTTATAAGTTTGACGTGTTTGTCTGTGGCATCGTAGTTCCTAAACGAATGGACCGATTTTAATGTTTTTTTTGTTTGAAAGATGACTTGATCCAGAGTGTTCTAAGCTATGATTCAAGGAAATTGTTCAGCCGTTTAGAGATTATCAGCTCTTTTCTAGTTTTTTTTATAGTGAATGTGAGCAATTGTACTGCTCTGATCGATTTAAAATTTAGTATAATCTTAGTCGGGGGTTTTATTTAAATTTTCAATTTAAGTCTTAATTATTTGATTTTTGAGGTTGTGAAATATATGATTAAATTGTTCTACTAAGTAGTAGTAGTATTAGTTTGTTGGTTGCCTAGTAACTTCGTCTACAGAGCCATCTCAATTTCGTAAAGCCCACAACTAGAACTATCACGATATTAAGGTATATCACGGTACATGGTCGTCTTGTATATATTCCAGCCAGTAGAGATGAAGAAGCAAGAAACTATTTAAGAAAAAACTACTTCAGTAATAGGCAAATATGCTTACACATTGATTGCCACTGACACGTGATCAATGATCGCTTAAATGGGAACGCGATGACAGTGCGCCGCTGATTCCTACTCATGTTTGATGGGAATCAAACCCGGGCTGCTGTGTTGGGAGGTC
Organism: Medauroidea extradentata; assembly: GCA_003012365.1. Taxonomy (NCBI): domain Eukaryota; kingdom Metazoa; phylum Arthropoda; class Insecta; order Phasmatodea; family Phasmatidae; genus Medauroidea; species Medauroidea extradentata. Next base: position 23,565 of record PNEQ01116126.1, on the reverse strand, counting down.
AACGACCTAAGTATACCCGGCGTACGGTAACTTGATACTTTCTGGCAGCCCGGCTTCTAGCTTGGATCTGTTTTCACACCAACTATGTATCCTTCCGCCTAACGTCAACAATAACAACGCCAGGCTAACGGCTGCACTGCAAGCCGACGTACATTGTTCATCCACCGCCCCTTACTACGTCACCTCTAAAATATTAATATATTATACTAAATATAAATATACATTTCATTTCTTTTCCTGGAATTGAACACATAACGTACATAGTCTGTTAAACAATTTTCAATATTTTAGCCGCCGTTCATGATGTCCAGAAAAACCTTTTCTACGTCATCAATGTCAACCAAACCATCCCCAAACTATGGTATCACAAACGTGTTTAAACTCAATTTTAAAATAATTACTACGAACAATTTTCATACTCACGGACGCATAAAAATAAAATAAATTATTTCTTTATCTCACCGGATTGCTTTCTCATTTGCTTACGTAGTTGTATGGTACTAACGGAATTATTCCTAGTAATTTTTTTCAGCAGTTCGTTTCTAAAAGTATCATTGAAATAATGCACAATGCACCGGGCTGAGGTGATGTAACGGACTTGCATTCAGTACGACCTGGGCTCGATATGCTGTTATAGGCGGTTCGGAATAAAGTGATCACTCAAAATAGCCCTGATAATATTCTATTTTCAGCCAATTTGTATTTTTCCGCGCGTACCGGCTAACTACGGGGCATGTCTAACCTCACTGGACACTCCACTTGATGCTTGTGCGTGAAGATAAATTTTGCAGTCAGAATGAATCGATACAGTTTAATAAAAATAAAGTTTATTATATAAAATACAATGTCGATTTCGGTTGATTTTGTTTCTATATCGTATTTAAACGGAAAACACACGGAACTATATTGTATAATTTCGCTGCCAACCATACAAGCTGTAAGGTAACTATGGCTAATGTTGAATTATGTGCAGTAAGTTAGTGATATTTTTCAAAGGTTAAATTTTTAATGCTCACTTGATCCCGAATGACCTATATAACAACGGTCATGGCTAGGGCTATGAATTTGTCGCGAAAGTATTTTTGCTCCACTTAGTTTCAGTGTCTCACGTGCACATCGCCAGCTGTGCTTCGTGGTTATTGGAAGCGTGTCTTTGTTCAGACACTTTTCTCATTTGACTGCACCAATCAGAATAAAGGCAAATTCACTAACACACTTAACGTACGCACGAACACACGCACATACGTTAAGCATGTTCAAGTGCGATAAAAAATCATAATTTTATATTTATATTAAATAGTGCTAGTTTTGTAGTCGATACTTGTGGGTACATGTTTCCTCTTTACAAAACAATTTAGCTTTCATAGTTTTCTCATAACGGTACGTCAAAGTAAAAATTTGCATTTTCTTCTGCCATCCAAATAGCGAAAACCAATTGACTTACGTAAGTGAAATAATTCACAGTGAAAAAACATGTCACGAGTTACGTAGTAACATATTTTTAAAAAATCCCGTGAACTATTTTGGTATTTTAAAAAATTGTTGAATTTCCAAAATGTTCCTGTACTTTTGCTAATTTTTAAAAAATTCTAAATATTACTTTATGGTCTTTTAAATACTTTATTGTATACCTCATGGTATGTAATATCACTGTGAATTATTTTATTTAAACAGGTCAGTTGGTTTTCACTATTTGCGTGGCAGCAGAACAGGCAAATTTTAACTTTGTCGCACCGCTATGAGAAAACTATGAAAGCTAAAATTGTTTCGTAAGAGAAAACTGTACTCACGTGTATCGTCTACAAAACTATGTTTCATAAAGATATAAAATTATGATTTTATCGCATTTGAACACTCTTAAGTATTAGAGATTTGATTCACAACTTTATTCAGTCTAGACATGCGCGGAAATGGTTTATGTCATAACAAAATGTCGGTAATAGATTATCGTTCTTTATTTTTATTTTTTTGAAGTGAATTAAATAATTTATGACCATAAGCTAAATTATTTTTCAACTTATATTAATATTTAATTAAGTCTTACGTTTGCACATATTGCATTCACAACCACCATTTGGCTTACGTACGCACGAAGTAGAAAGTTGATCAACTCTATTACGTACGTACGCACGCTACGCGAGGATGTGAATGTTTAGCGTGCACACTCGGTGTTTCGACTTTTACACGTACTTACGTTAAGTGATGGTTCTGAATCCAGCTTAGATTATTGTGACTCCGTACGTCTGTAATTTCCCATGGCAAGTGAGAGTAAATTCATCCAATCACAGACGATGTAGCAGAGCTGCAGATGTGCTCATAACACATTGAAACCAAATGTTGCAAAAATATTTTCGTTTTAAAATCGTCGCCCTAGTCATGGGTTATTCCTTTTCCTGTCCGTCTCTAATGATCTCGTTGTCGACGAGACGTAAACCCCAATTTGTCTTACCAAGCTCATTTAAAAGGTTATTACCAATGTGTAGTGTTATCACCCCGGTTGTTTAAGGGTTTGTTCTTAGTTTTTCTTCAGACTGGTGCTAATATCTCAAATATTTTTTTAACCAAAAATTTTTAAAAATTTTGTGACATGTGCAGTCTCACGTTGCACAATACTGTGGATGCGTAATTAAAAATAATTTACCATTCGTCGGAAAAAAAATTATTTTGCTTCATTTTGGCTTATTTTCACGACAAAAAACGCGGTACTTTGGGTGACGAAATATAAAACACAGTTCATTGCTAAAAAAAATTCCGCCACAAATTATGACATACTATTAGTGTCAGAACTGTGGAGCAAAATTTTGATATGGGTATCAGATAGCAGTAAAAATTTTTCTTGGAAATCACTACAAAACTAAGGAACAAGCCCTTAAGGGCACCCACCCTATTTACAATTTTTTTTTTCGATTATTTAACTGTTAAAGGGAGCATATCTTAGACTCGTCAAATAGACGTATTGAAAATGGTTTTATTGTGTAGTCGTAATTAAAAAAAAAAAAAATGTGTGTGTGATTTTGGCTCGTAATAGACATAAAGAAAACTTTATTAAGGCTCGTAATTACGCAAAGAGTTAGTTGGGCGTGGCGCATGAGTTATGCTGTAGATTGGTACGGAAAGGTTTTTTTTTAATGAGATACTACTATACGTGCATTCGATGTACTACTAAAATTGCGTTCAATATCTTTATCTACGAAAATAAAACACACATTTAAAGATATGCTCCTCTTTTTTGTGGATATAATGCTTTGAAACATAGTTTAGGAGAGCCTCAAAATGGCAAAAAAAAACTGTTTTTTTTATTTTTTTTTTTAGACTGCCGTCACGTAAAAAATAATACTAACCGGAATCGTAAAATGAAAATAGAGAAGCATCGCTGGACTTTACTCTGCACTTTCCGTAAATATAAATAGCGTACCGTTTAAAATTCCATAGGAAAACGTCAACGACCAAAACAATGCACGCCGTTTTCGAGCCACGCGTACGAAAGCGACATTGTTGTTTGTTAACGCACGAGCTAGCCTGTTTCCGTACCTCAGACACAGCGAGTTACGGCTAGTATTATTTTTACAAAACTATTTAAAGCGCATTTTATTGTATATCTACAAAAGAATACACACTTAGAAAATTCGGAACATTTATTAAAAATATCATTTTCGGGCCACTCAAAATGGCTGAAAATTAGTTTTCCTGACCGCCGTGTCTGTAAAAATAACAAACGGATTCGAAAACCATAACCATGTAAACAAGCGTTAGAATTTTAGAGATGCTGCCCACAAATAAAATAATGTGGTCGCCGCTTAAATTCCAATAGGAAAAATGATAATAGTAACGCACTGCACGACAGCTGATTAGCTTGCACGTAGAGACGATAATGCATTACATACGCCGGTCAGCGTCAACCTTACCGCTCCTGTCGCACACACGAACGCATTCAACGCTAAAACCATTAATCTATAACTGTAGGTTTCTTGAAGCCAATTTGCGAAAATTAAACAATAGCGAACCTAGACAATAGTTTTAGCCAACCTTTAAAACAAAATTGTTTCCAGTGTTACGACCTTCTGATGCACAATCTCTGCCGCCGGAACCTCGTGTATTTAACTGCGGCGCAAGAGACCACGCGTAACGAGTTAGTAATTCTGGATAAATATTTACTGAAAAAGGTGGGAAATACCATTATCTACGATTGTCATTTAGTATTTTATCCATATTGGCTTCGAAAAAAAGCGTAGAAGTCAATTGATGTTTTCAGCGTTTATTTGTCTACCACGAACTCTTTAAGAATTCTGTGGCGTCGCAGCTCTCCGGAGTAGGCTAGTAGTTGAAACAGCTGCCGGCAGAGCGAGCGAGTCGCGCCTGGGCTAGACGGAGACAAGGATAGATCGCGGCAGAGAAAGAGAGGGTGACGTGCGAGAGAGAAAGAACTAAGGAATTAAAGAGAGAGAGGAGGGGAACGCATTCCCTTCCCCAACCCGACTCGACTTTCGGCTGTCGCCGCCACGGGGCACTCCGTGTGGCGTTGCCCCCGGACGGGCTGGGGTCGGCGACCTCGTGCACCCGGCGTGGGCGGTCCCCGTCGTGGGGCCTGGACCACGCTATTTCCGGAGGTCCCGCCTGGGCAACCAACCCCCCTCCCCTCAAACCTTTTCCTGAACACCTGCACCCTGACCACATTCACCCGGTCCCGCCATCGACCCAATTAAAATAAAATCTTCAGGCCATGATCCATCATTTCTACCACTTTCATGATAGTTATTTTTCATTCCGAAACGAGAGCAGATATCGAAAAATTGTTGCACGGTTTTGTTAGAAATTGTTTTTACCATGTAGTCTATTTTTGTCTAGATAAAAATGATATTTAGTTAATTGCTTCATTAATGATGATCTAGTTAACTGCATAATTAGCTTAAACCATTGTGTGTTTTATTTTTAAAAAATTTAGTAAATAGTTAATACAATTTTTTTTTACAAATATGTACCATACAACAGTTTTTCGATATGTTTTCTCGTGTAAGATTTAAATAATATTTATCGTAAAAGCAGTAGGAGTGATGGTTCATGGACTTAAGTCGGCCGCCTGGTGAAGTTTGTCTTTGTAAGTTTGAGGCGAAAATCGGCGAGGCGCTATGAGTATCGCCAGCCGGCACATGTATTGTGATATCGCCGTTACGCCCAAAGTCGGAAACGTTTGCGCAGTGTTCCCGCCGTAATGTTTTTACTGTGAGACTTCAGGCACATATATGTTGAGAAACAACCGCATGTAAAAGCCACTTTTTACTCGAGGATGAGGACTTTAAAATAATGCTTCCAATGTGTGTGGTGTCGTAAAAGTCATATTTACAAATATTCCGAAGTGTGTTTTCGCCGATTCAATGTCCGGCGGGCTATACTCTACCCATCGTAAGTTTGCAGCAAAATCATTCAAGTGAACAACAATAACATGTTTGCAAAGCATAAACTTTATTTGAAATATTGGAAAATGCAAGGTAAGTATGTTTCGGCACAATCACAATGCGAGGAATAAAAATACAATTTAGTTGCTTTGATTTATTTGTTTAGCAATGTTTATTTCTGCTGCAACCTAAGAATGGACAGAGTATAGAATCCATTGTCCTATGCATACTCAAGCCTCGTCTATACGTTCATTGTCTGCTGTTCCGATGAGTAGAAGCTAGTGGACAAATGGTCGGGACTTGAGTGTGTATACGATAGCTGATTCTAACACGTATGTCATTGAATTCGTAAAATATTCCTGTATTTGGATAGAATTCTTGATGCAGTGTCTTATGAAAATTTGTGGACATGTATAATAAATAGACAATTACGTTAAATAGTACACCGTAAAATGATAAGAACATTATTGAGTGTACCATATAGACGAGGTGTAGGCAAGAAGCAACTTGTGACATCTAATTTCTGAGTAAATTATTCCATTTCTGTAAGGCTAATGTGTTTTGGGGAGTTTGTACTCCCGTGAGATGTAAATTTCCACTTTTACGTGTAGTAACGTGTCTACTATGCATACTAAATATTTTCTATGAGCGGAGACCAAGAAAATTTCTCGGTTCACTGTCCTGTAGGCTAGCCTGCAAGAATATTTGTGAACTAAAGCAGACAACAGATGCTCATTAGTAGGGGCCAGAAAATTTTGCGGATTCAATGACCTGCATGATAGAATCCATTGTCCTATGCATATTCAAGCCCCGTTATTCGTTCATTGTCTGTTCTTCCAGCGAGCTGCAGCTGGTGGACAAACGATTGGGGCTTGAGTATGTACACGACATGCAGGTCATTCAATCTGCGAAATTTTCCGGCTCCTACTTATTAGCTGCTTGCTGTTAAAGTAATATAGGTCTGTATTGGTTACACTTGTATTATTGGCTACGCGACTTCCAGGAAGTGTCAAATAAGTCAAAGACCAAATGTGAAGGTGACACAAACTTACAGTTGTTGAAATTATAGCTTGTGCCCTAAAGAAAACGTGAATTTTTCAGGTATCTATCTGTAAGAGCTAGGGAACTGTAGTCGCTAGTGAGTGAGAGATTTTGGTCAGCACTTAACATATAGGTCTTTAATGCTGAGGGATGACACGAGGTGAGTATGCACAGGCTTCGGAATGAAAGGATCGGGGGATTGGGGGATCCCCGAGAAAACCCGCTGACTAGCGGCGTCGTCCGGCACGATTCCCGCATGCGAAAATCCGGGGACCGAACCCGCTGGGAATCGAATCCGGATTGCCATTTAGCCACCGCGGTCCCTGTAGTCACCAGTAACGTCTACAAGACGAATATAATTTCGTAGAAACATAGATTTATGAATTACACACTTATAGATCCTTAAGATGATGTGTTGGACAAATTTATTGTATTTTCAGTTTTTGAACCATAACATTTATTCAAATGTTGCTATTTAAATTTTCTGTTAGACAAAGCACAGGATATATTTAAGAGATTATGGTATATCGCGAAAACGTTTCGTGCCAACGTACATTTAAAAATACTTGTGACATGTACGACTGGGTATTATACGTCTGACATGTCTTAGCTGTTTGCAGACAAGTAATAGCAAGCATCAAATATTACAATAACGGGACTCTTACTGGCTCAGTCAAGCTTCAATTACAAGTGAAAGCCTGTATAATTTTAATAAGCTGGACGTGCGATGAAACCCAGCAACCAGTCTAGTTTTCCCGCTATAAATTATCATAATATAGATGTTGGTATATCGCGAAAATTGTTTGTACCAACAAACCCTTAAAAACACTATCGTTTCATGTGACATGTATGGTAGGGTGATATATGTCTGACACAACGCAGATGTCTGCATAACAATAGTAAGCATCAAATATTAACACTGGGATTTTTATTGGCTAAGTAAAATAGGACAACAGCTCTACGTACGAGCGAAAGCCAGTAAACTTTTCACAAGCTGAAATTAGGTTTAAACCCAGCAAACAGTCAAGTTTTCCCGCGATAACCCTCATCTGTAATCATCGTCTCTAAATATATTCTAGGCAAACTGCTTGCCATAAATAATAATTGAATATTTAATTAATTTGTCATACAGAATCATTGCAAGATAATTTTAGGTTAACTTTGGCGAAGAGAAAATTTTCACAATACAATTTGAATAAATGTTATCATGCAGGGTGGCCACCCACTTGGAAAACCTATGGAATTATCAGGGAAATTTTGGTCACCTGGAAATATCGGGAAATGTCAGGGAATTTTTGGTTCATCTGAGACATTTCAGGGAATTTTCTTGCCTCGTTCATTTTGAGCTACCGCAAAAGTCACAGGAAGGAATATAATGTCATTTTGAGAGAATTATAACGTTTTTATTGAAAAAATTACCGTTAAATAGGTGTGATTATACTCCTTTGTCAAGTTCGTGGTTATTTCTTATGAATGTTTTGTCAAGTTCGCTGACAGTGTGTCACAAAGGACTTAAAATATTTATCTTCATTGCAAAATGTGTTGAATGAAATGCCAAAATGTTCTTTTCATACATGCAAAAATCAGGGAAATTTTTGGTTTTCTATCAGGGAAATCAGGGAAAAATCAGTGAATTTTATTTGTTGCAATGAGTGGCCACCCTGCTTATGGCTCAAAAACTGAAAATCCAATAACATTTCTAACATTTCCCCTTACGACTCGGCGCCAGTAGCTGTATTGGATTATTTAATGTTTAATTTTTATAAAGGAAGGAAAAAAAAGTGGAATTTGCGATTATAGCGCATATTCTTTTTACCTCGCGCCACAGCAGAGGCAGGGGAGTTGCAGTTTTGACGTGTATTTAGGCTGTACTCTGTCACGCAAATTAAGAATAAAAAATAACTGTCGGAATGATTGTGGCTTAAGTACATGTTAGAAGTTCAACTGCATCGTAGGCCTATGTGTTGTGTCGAAAGGTAAATAGAATTTGCGCTATCATCTCAAATTCCACATTTTTCTTCTGCGTAGAATTTCATAAAAATCGAAAAATTAAATAATACAATATGGCGACTAAAAGCGAGTCTTTACACCCCGGGGACATTGTTACTGCTTACTTCTTAAGTTCGGCAGTGGAAATCGTATGTTTAACCAATCAGAGTACAGGCTGGTATTCCTATGATGCCATTCGTTTTTATCTCGTTTTTATTATCTTGTTTTAACCTCCAAAATTTCGCAAAAATTTTAAAGAAAATAAATGTTATTAATTTTGTTATTAATAAGTGTTTTAAGTATTAAATACTATGAGAACTTCGTTTACATGCCTCGAAATGGATATTTCCTCATTATTTTACTAAATGTTTTAAATGTAGCCTTTGGCATGAAGAATGCAGTAAAAATGCAGCATTGAAAGTCTGTTCCTGTTGGCTGAATTAGGCTGTTAGTGACCTCGATATTGTATACGCTCATTTTTTGCTACTCTACTGCTTATTTCTTAAGTCTACCTCGTACTGCGTAAGTATTGAATTGTGTTAACTCCTTAAAGGTGTTCACGTGGTAAAAATTAATAATAGTATATTTACACGGCATAGTGTTCGTTTTATAGACGTTTATACATTACTTGTGGCTACATTTTCCACTTGTGAACATTTTCTAGCTCTCGTAGTTTCCCCACAGCGGTATGCCAATGTCAGAATTTGCAAGTTACGGAAACATAGGAATAACTAATACTGTTCATGGGCCATATGCTATTATAGTTAAAATAGTCAACATAGCGATTTGGTCTTTCTTAAAAATTCCCAAAAATTAAGTCGATTTTCATAATTTGTAGATTTATTTAAAGTACAAAGGAATTGTATTGTGTGTTTTAAATCTTTTAGCATAGTGCTTATTGTGTGTAATTTCAGTTTTAATTATTCCATTCGAGTCAGTTTTTGTTAATCCTATGTTCCCATAACTTGTAAATTTTGACTTATAATGTCGCTGTGGGAAGACTATGAGATCTGAAAAGCTTTTAGAAGCGGAAAATGTAGCCACAAGTCTATAAAACCAACACTATGCGGTACAAATGTAAAATTACTTGCAGAATAGAATGCATATTAATAGAATTCGAGGCACAACAAATCTTTATTTTATTTTAGTATTAAAGATTTTATTTAAGTTAAGAGCGTATCGGCAATAAGAATTTTCTAACTGTAATTCGATATGTAGCAACAGTAACGGCAAACAAAGATTTATGATGTCAAAAATTCCCATTGAGATTAAAGTGCCATAAATTTATTCAGAAGAAAAGTTATAACATAAAATACGAAAACTCAAGATGGCGACTATATCTCACTGTAACGGGGGATCACTACGTGCCATCTTTGAATTCTTAAAGTATAGCTGTAAGTTCCAAACAGTGAGATTTATTAAAATTCCCCGGATGATATGGCACAGATACTATCGCGTTACCAAATTGTCACACCTTCACTACCTTTTTTAGTTTTTTACTAGTAACCTTCCGGAAGAAGAGCGTAATTTTTTTCCCACGGATGGTCGCAGATATAGTATAAGCAATAGTACTCAAGCAATGCCAACTGCATACAATGCAAGAATCTATTCCCTCTGCCTTGTCGAAGTATAAAACATTATAGAAAATGTGTAGGCCAAAATAAATGCAGATGTTCCATTGTTCCAAAAAGGCGGGTACTGATTCCTCTTACGGAGGGCTAGGGCACCTTCAGAAGCCGTGTGGCAACACGTGCGATGAGCGCGGCGCATGCGCGCGTACGAGGCCATCGCTGCCATTGGCCGGGCTAATAAAGGCACTGTAGAGGACGTCGAGGTCACACAGACCGTCGCGCGAAGGCCCCTCAGCGTCCCACAAGTCTTCCCGCCACGAAGGTCGCGTTCTCATTGGATCCTACACGTGACCTTTCCTCGCCATGGTGCTTGTAGAGGGGGAGGGAGTGGGGGGAGGTAGTCTTGTAAACCCCTCCCCCCCTCCTTCGTACTCGTCGCGTGCTTTATTTATGCGAGCCCGCAATTTTTTTTTCCTCGCCGGACCACCGCTTAGCTTACCAGGCACGTTTTTTATTCTTTGCGTGACACTACGTATGGACCATAGTGTAAGTAAAGAAACTTCATTTCACGAAAAGATTTTTTTCCACCAGTATGTTTCAAAGTCTCACTCGCACACCGGCAGCTATGCTTTATGGTTATTGGCTATATCGTGTAGAATTGATGGTATATCGCGAAAATATTTCGTGCCAACACACCCTTCAAAACACTGTAGGTAATTGCAACACACATTATTGGATGATCTACGTCTGGCACAACTTAGATGCCTGCAGACGAATAACAGGCATAAAATATTACAGTAGCGGGAGTCTTATCGTCTCAGTCAAATAGGCCAACTGCTTCACGTACAAATGAAACCAATAATCTTCTGATAAGCTGAACGTGCGTTGAAACCCAGCAAAGAGTCAAGTTTTCCCGAGATAAACCATCATCTCTAGCTGTGTGTGTAAGGTACTTACCCTTGATTTTCGCGAAAAAAATTTTGCAGCAATTTGTTTTAGTACCTTATGTGCACATCTGCAGCTCTGCTTCGATGGTCAGTGATTGGATGTTTTTAGCTATCGCTCGTCTTGGGGGTTGCAGTAGCTTTGTTCTGATTGGCGCATTCAAATGAAATACGCCTCTGCATAAAGTAACTCCAGTAAGAACAGAGCAGAGCTGCAGGTGTGCACGCAAGACATTGAAAGAAGCTGGTGCAATTCCCCATTACCCCATTTTCTCCTCCTCCCGAAAATCAGATGTCTTTAACCATTAGTAAATACATTTGAATTTCGCTAAAATATTTCGGCACTGGTTTATCTAAACACTGTAGTGACAGGATATTAACAGTTAGATTTGCTTATAACAAATGTTAGTTATAGTTTTTAGACTTGACAAAATTCCTCTTTGTTGCAGGCTTGAGTTGGAATTTAAATTAGTGTACGTTCATGGTACTTTCTCAATGCTGCTGGATTACGCTGAGCCAGCGTTAAATATTAACAAACCCAATTAAGTGGTAGGCCTAAATGTTGTTTCGTGTAACTTAAGTAAAATTTTATAGTTTTGAAGATACATAACGGTTTATGTTATGTAATGCCAGTCAAAATGCAAGGCAAAATTTAACGAACATACGGTGGAATGGTCACCTCATATTAATTTCAGAAAAAAATGTGTCGACGGACAATTCATTGTTTGGGACACTGATTTTTCGCGGGTTACGTTAACGGTGTAGTAGGCTTCAATTAGCTGTGACCCTATTTGACTGAGCCAATAAGAATCGCGATATTGTACTGATGCCTTTTGTTGTGTCAGAAGTATATCAACGAGTCGTATGTGTTGCAGGAAACTACACCGTTTTCAAGGTTATGTTGGTATAAAACATTTTCGCGATATACCATGAATAGAGGCACGATTATTTCGCGTATCGATTCTAGGTCAGGTTGAACGTCAACAGCGTATACTTCACTGTCAGTTCTGTGATCGGACAACATTAGTTTTGATACACATTTGACGACTGCAAACCACTAAGGAATTAGGAAATAAATCGTTGCGAACTCACGTCGTACTCTCTTGTACGCTAAGAAGTCAATGAATACTCGACTGTGGCTGGTGCGTGTATAGGAAGTGAGAAGTCTAAGCTGCTATAAGATGAATACGCGAAATAATCGTGCCTCTAACCATGAACTCTAGAAATGCCTCCTCGCAAAGTCTTCCGGTCAATAACTAGAAACATGCATTTTTCTGGACAGGCTAGAATTCACCGGCCTATATTCACCCTAACACGTGATGTTATTGACTCCTTCGTGTGTGTAGGAGAGATGGCGTGGTACAGTTGACCCTATAATGAACTAGTAGCTGAGGACAGAGTGTATGTACATAGAACATTGGAGTCTAGGCGACAGGTCGTTGTTAAGTTTCCGATACCCACGATCGTTAGAGTCAGTGATTTTTGGTGAAAAGAATTTTGCAACAATTTGTTTCAGTGTCTTATGTGAATACCTGTTTCTCTGCTTCATGGTCAGTGATTGGAAGTTTTTAACTTCCGGCGTCTCGGGGTTCTACCTGCGAATCACGGACGTGTGGTGTCGGGGTAACATTGTTCTGGTTGGTACAGTCAAATGAGCCACGCCTCTGCCCTATTATATTCTGCCAATAACCGCGAACCAGAGTTGCATGTGTGCACGTAAGGCATTGAAACAAGTTGTTGCAGAATTCTTTTCACCAAAAATCACTAGCTCTAACGATCGTATACAAGGGCAAAATGTTGACCATTCACACACGAAACTGAAACTGTCTGGTAAGTTTGGTGCTAAACTTATAGTCTGTGACAATAGGCGTATTATAGCGGTTGAACTGGTAGTGGATTCTGTGAACAGAGCATTCTAGCGCTCCTGTTTACAACGGTGTTTGCAAACCTGCTGGGAACAGGCTGAGAGTGTTTGCTTGTTTCTGGCAACCGAGGCAGGAGGACGGTTACTGGGTTTGTTTACAGAATGTTTTCCTTTGCCATTACTTCCTGTTTTATCTCGAATAAATCTTAGATAAAAACAAACTGTATTTAGATGCAATATGGACGAGACTTCAAGTCATATTGAAGGAAAATGACGTAATATTAATTTTTCGTTTCATGCAGCTGCATAGTTCAGTTTCCTTCTAGAATTTATTTTGTTGTAGGCATGTAAAAAAAGTGACAGCGGTCCATTTTCCAACATACATATTCGTGAAGAAGGGTTTTGCTTTATACAGTCCAATTCTGTTCCTGATAAGGCATTAGCAACTACATAATTTCGTAACTCAGTGGAGGTAGCCGTTTCTGTTCACTGAATTATTGCAAACAGTTTCCGCAAACGCTTGTGAACAATTAAACCGCTAAAATAACCTTTGTTAGTGGAGCATGTTTGGCTACAGAAACGGCGAGATCGCTATATATTTAAGCGTAAAGCTGGGTTACAATGGAGGCCGAGCCACTTTATTTTATTATTTATTTTGCGGCTTTCAGGGGCAGTTAGGCGAATTTGCCTTGTCTTACGCTGGACCCGTTATATATGTTTACTCTTTTATAAACATAACCATACAATAAGAAAAAAAAACAATGAATTAAATATACACTTTAAACTAATGAGAACAACACAACACAAGTTTTCTCTACGTTCAATATAACTGATAATAGTGGGGGTAATAACTGTATAGGTTAACTGACAAGTAAGATTGCATACGGCAGAAAAGTTCAGTGGCATAGAAGGAAGTGGAGGAAGGGAACACATCCGCACAACACACACAAACATACATTACATTACACAAATATACTCTCTCTTTCTCTCGCACATTCACACGTACACACTATTTTTTTTTATATAGTGATAATTAGAGATGATGGTTTATCACGGGAAAACTTGACTATTTGCTGGGCTTTAACGTACGTTTAGCTTATGAAAAGATGACTGGCTCCCGCTTGTGCGTGGAGCTGTTGCCCTATTTAACTAATCCAGTAATAATGCCGCTAGTATTATATTTTATGCCTATTAATTGATCTGCCGACAGCTACGATGTGTCAGACTTATATCACCCAATCATTAGAGATGATGGTATATCGCGAAAGTGTTTTGCGCCAACATATCCTTAAAAACGCTGTAATTTCTTGCAACTTGTATGAATGGGTGATATACTTCTGACACAACGTAGCTGTCTGCAGACTTATAACGGGCTTCAAATGTTACAATTTCTGGATTCTTATTGGCTCAGTCAAATAGGGTAACAGCTCCAAGTACAAGCTAAAACCAGTAATCGTCTGGTAAACTGAACTTGTGTTGAAATACCGCAAACAGTCAAGTTTTCCCACGATAAACCATCATCTCTACCAGTCATACATGTAGCAAGAAACCACAGTGTTTTCAAGGGTATGTTGGCACAAAACATTTTTGCGATATGCCATCATTAGAGATGATGGCTCATCGCGGGAAAAGTTGACTGTTTGATGGATTTCTATACACGTCCAGCTTACCAGAAGACTACTGGCTTTAGCTTGTACTTGGAGCTGTAGCCCTATTTGACTGAGCCAATAAGAATCCCGATATTGTAATATTGGATGCCTGGTATTGGTCTGCAGACAGCTACGTTGTGTCAGTGTTTTCAAGGCTATCTTGGCACAAAACATTTTCGCGATATACCATCATCTCTGATAATGTGCAGGGGCCGGAAAAATTCGCGGGTTCACTCACCTGTAGGTTAGCTTACAAGAATATTTGTGAAATCATTCAGACAGTAGCTGTTTATTAGCTGCTGGCTGGCACAGTGAAATGGGTCTGTATTCAGTTACCGTTTTATTATTGGCTCAGCTACTTCCAGGAAGTGTCGAGCAAGTCAACGGCCAATTGTGAACGTGATACAGACCTATAGTTGCTGGGATTCTAGTCTGCGCCTAACAGAAAACGCGAATTTTTCAGGTCTCTACCTATGCATATTCAAGCCCCGTCTATTCGTTCATTGTCTGTTGTTCCACTGAGTAGCAGCTAGTGGACAAATAGTACAATGGATTCTAGCCTACAGGTAATTGAATCAGCGAAATCTTCCAGGTCCTAATAATATGCTCTTGTAGATCCTCATACTTTCCTGACATGTAGGCTGCATTGTCATAACTCTGACCTCCGCAGACCTGAGTATCAATGACGCTGTCTTTACATACACTTTACCCTTAAACATATTTTTTTTCACAGCAACCATCGCTGTTTAATGGGAACTTTAGAAAACCCATCCGTCTTACATTATTAGAGACGTGAGAAATTTGTGTTTTCTTTCCGGCACGAGTTAGGATTCCAGCAAATGTAAGCTCGTGCTACTTTCGCTATTGGCAGTTGGCTTATTTGACAGCACCTTGAAGTCGATGAGCCAATAATAGCAATGTAAATAAATGCAGACCCATTTTACTGTGTCCGCGAGCATCCAACGAACAGCCGTTGTCTGCTTGAGCCACAGAAATTTTCGGAGGCTAGCCTACAGGGTCGGTGAACCCGCGAATTTTTCCGGTCTATATACATTATAAATATAGACCCGGAAATTTCGAGAATTCGTCTGAGAATACGTTAGAATTCAAACTTATGTATACGTTAACCACTTCAGCGATTGGGTCACTGTTGCTGAAACTTGTCCGTGGGAGCTGTAAACCAATAGCAGAACTGTATGAAATCGCTCACTGACTCCCACGCTACCTTTATCAACTGGCCACTCACTGCAGCAGCAGTCAATGAACTAGTAACTGAAGACAAGAGTATGTACAGTACTGTGAAGTCCACCCTGCTGGTCGTTGAACCCACGAAATATCCAAGACTCTAATTATAAATAATTTGTATTTTAAATCCAAAAAAAGGGAGGTCCCCTAGAAGGTGAGACGCGGGGCAAATGCCCATTTGTCTCCCCCTTCCTAGACTCTATCCTAATGGCGGTTCGTGGATTAGTTGCCAGGTAGGGCTGCATTTGTCGATAACTGTACGGCGTTGTGTGCTAGTTGACAGTACAACCTCACTCTAGAAACAACAGAATTTTTCTTGAGTACGAACCAGTACAAAGTAACTTTGCCGCTGAGGTATTTAGCTTGAAGTAAAGAAATCTTGCCTTACAACAAAGAAAATGTGGTAAACTTCCTTTTTGGGTCACATTTTGCTTTAAAAAGTTTGAAAACAATATAAGTTTCCTGTACTATCGGTAAGGACCTGAGAAATTCGCTATTTCTGTTAGGCACATGCTATAATTTCTCCAACTGTAAGATCTGTACAATTGGTCTTTGACTTATTTGACACCTCGTGTAAGTCGCTGAGCCAATAACAAAAATCGGTCTAAATTAAGGCCCATATTACTGTGTCAGCGAGCAGCTAATGAACAGCTGTTGTTTGAGCACACATATATTCTTGGAGGCTAGCCTATACGTCAGTGAACGCGCGAATTTTTCCCGTCTCTAACTATTGGCTAATCGACTTCCAGGAAGTGTCAAATAAGTCACGGGCCAATTGCGAAAGTGGCACGAATTTACGGTTGCTGGGCCAAAAGAAAGCGCGATTTTTTTTTCAGGTCGCTATGTATATGTGAATTCGTTGCCCCATTTGACTGAGTCAATAAGAACTCTGCTATTGCACCAGTAAATGTTTGTGAGTGGGCTGTAGTAAACTGAGCCGTGCCAGGAACGTTTCAACCAATCATGTGTGTGGTATGTCATACTAGATTACATGATGGGCATATTACACACAGGCGTAACACAGCTCGCTGTTTCAGGATCTGATACAGCGACAACATCCTAGAAGGCACCACATGGGTAAACAAATACAAATTCAGGCGGAAATGCATTTTTATTTGTGATTTTTGCAACATTAGGTTTCAATGCGTCATGTGCACACCTGCAGCTCTGCTACATCGTCTGTGGTTGGATGATTTTACTCTCACTGGCCTTGGCAAATCATAGACGTACAGACTCACAATAATCTTATTCTGATTGGTGCAGTCAAATGAGAAACGTGTCTGAACATAGACACGCTGCCAATAACCTTGAAACAGAACTGCCGATGTGCACGTGAGTCACTGAAACAAAGTGGGGCAAAAATCTTTTCGCGACAAAATCGTGGCCCTAGTGATTACGTATGCCAATTCCTCAGCAGTCGCCACTTCATTCCATTGTTTCAGTGACTCAATGTCAGTCACTTATTACAGAGTTTGTTCAAATAGCCACAGATGTTACATATACATTGTATACATTTAATTTGCTAAACATACACAAGAATATCATAGCGAATCAAATTTCGCACAAGCTTCTGGTCGTATGCAGAATTCACTGTTATGTTCTTACACCTGTGTGGTTATGTCTAGAGATGATGGTTTGTCGCGGGAAAACTTGACTGTTTGCTGGATTTAAACATATGTTCAGCTAACCAATAGATGACTGGCTTTAGCTTGTACTTGGAGCTGTTGCCCTATTTGACCGAGCCAATAAGAATCCCAATATCGTAATATTTGATGCTTATTATTGGTCTGCAGACAGCTACGTTATCTCAGAACTACCTATATCACTCAATCATACAAGTTGCAAGAAACTACATACAGTGTTTTCAAGGATATGTTGGCACAAAACATTTTCGCGATATGGCTACCATCTAGTCATGTCTTTTGATTGCGAACAATTTCCTATAAGAGGCAGCGCTAAAAGTGTCAGTTTAAACTTGTAAGTTTCTCGAAACCAATAATAATAATAATAATAATAATAATAATAATAATAATAATAATAATAATTATAATAATAAAAAGAAACGTAATAATTTTTGCTGTCTTTCTCAACAAAAAATTTTTCTCGAGTAACGAATTCCTGAAGAAAATTCTCTGACGCCGAAATTTTTAACGTGTAATTACTAATTGCGGAACAACAGATCACACTGGATACATCCGCCTGCTGGCCGTGTGTTTGTGTGAATAAGGCGCCAAGGGCGATGTTGACCAGCTCCTGTGCCTCGTTATCGCCTCTACCGCAAGACACTGAAACGGCGTGCAGTGGTGTCGTAGATCACTCGCCTGACTGACACTTTCAGTGGTCACTCCGTATTTCTTTTGGTGGAAAGTTATAAGCAAAGTACAATGCTTCTGTCACAGGTTCACAAAGATTCCGTGAGTAGTTTTTGGATATAGTAGATTGAAAAAGCCGTTTTTAGCCATCTTGAGGGGCTCTGAAATGATGATCTTCCTGTTAAATATGGTATTCAAAAACCACCATTCCTACATCGTTTGAAGTGTTTGTTCTTTTTGTAACTGCCTACATTAGAAACACGTTTAGAAGTTTATTAGAAACAAATGTTCTGGTGCATGCTGCAACGCTGTTGGTAAATGGCATTATCTAGGTTTGCTGTTTTGTAATAGGCCTATTTCCATATTGACTTCCAAAACGTTTATATTTAAAATTGTGTTTTTTTTGTGTTTTATTTATCTATCTCACTCTCCTAATGATAGACCTTATTAAATCCCTCTCCCACACGATCACAGATCGACTTGAACCGGGTTCATGCAAGAAATGTTTGCGTGGCGTAGATGTAGCAGGGATAAGATGAAAATTACTGGAATGAATATAAGTGGAGGGGGAATGTTTACATAAGTGTCGTCGGAGTCTCGAGTTTTTTATTTTTTAAGGAAAGAGAGAGAGAGAGAGTTGATATTTGTTGTCATTTTGTGATTGATTCGTAGTCAGTCACGGTCGAGAGTGGCCTCGCAGAGGAACGGTTTGCTGTTTTTTGTTTCGTGTGTAGCGTTTCGCAGACACGACTGGGAGGGGAATGGCTAGGAGAGGGGAGATAGAGAGAGATAGAGAGAGAGGTTCGTCCGTCTCTTTCCCTCCAGGAGGGAGGGGGGATAAGAGGGAGAGACTCCCCTATTTCTCCCCTCTCTTTCACTCTCGCGATAACAAGCGGCTGTGAGATAAGAACAGTGCGCTTCTCGCGAGGCCCGTGGACGGTCGCACGTTGTCGGACGTCCGGTCAGACATGTGATTCGCGACACGTGTGAACAGTTCATTCCACAAGGATTATTACTATTTTTAACTTGGAATAATCAATTTCCTGCTTGTGTGTACAGGTAAGGCGTCAACGAGCTAACTTATTTACCGTCCCCCTCCACTTCATCTTCACGGCAATGACGTTTGCCTTCAAGTAGTGCGACACGGCTGTGTTTACTTTTTGCGTGACGTCACGAGGAAATTAAAACATCTCGCCGCTCAGGAGGGCCAACTTCACGACGTTGTACTTTTTTTTCCGTTTCGTTTTGTTCGGTGAGATGCCAGTGCGGCATTAACTTATGATTTCCGCTTGTAAACAATGCGTGTGATTTATTCCTTATCTGATAACTACCGTATAGCTTGGTGGGGAAAAATAAGTAGGTATTTTTTCCCCCTAAATTCCTTTATTTTTTATTTATACTAACGAATTATCGCTACAGTTAGTTTTTGCAGTAGTCTGTAGCTATTTTTGTTAGTTGTAATGTGTGTAAATGTGGTACAGTAGTGATTGGAAAGTTAATTTTGAATTTGATATGCGTAACGTATGAAGATTCTGCATTTCGCAAACTGAAGTATGGTCACGGATACTTATGTGATGAATTTTAAAGGTTACGGTTCAGATCGTGTTTAAAAAATTTTGCAACTGCCAAGAAAGAAACAATAATGCAGGAAAATAACACACACGTGACAAGACGCGATGAATTCACAAATCAGAATGTAGGCCTACATATTACTCTAATAGGAAACTTCCGCTTTTTCGTCTAGTTCAATGAATCACGTCTGACCTACCTGTTGAATGGCAGTGAAGAATAATTTTAATCTATTTGCTTTTTTTTACATGCAAATGAGGTCATTTTAAAGCAACTATGGAAAACAAGCCAAAAGATAAAATTTACCTTTCTAGACTCTTGTACGTAATCTTCACTAGAAAAACGTGCGCAAATATAATGTTTTTGTTTATAAGGAACTACACTGCGTAAGAGATTTTTAATGCGAACGATGTTATGCTTTAAAAACAGGGCAATGGTTTTTTAAGACTCTTGTGCTTGTGTACCGGTAGCCTTATATAAATTATCATAAATTCATACAAGTATAAGTTAATTAATTATTAAGTTAGTTATTGGCTATTCACTTTAAACTGAGAACTATTCAACATTTTTAATAACCAAAATCTGTATTTTATTGGGGCCAAAGGTGATTAGTTTTCAGTGTGATGAAACGTTTACAGTGGTTTTTAGTTTCATGGTAGTTTTCATATTGAAATAGCAAAGATTGTTGCAAAATAGCTTACTGAAAAAATTAAGCAGTGCTCATTGTATCGTGAAATGTCTTTACCAGTGTTTGTTTGGGTTTTTGCATTTTAAAATTTGTAAGAAATGTCGTGAATTTTGCGTATGTGAAGGCCGCTCAAGTCTGGCTGAAGATATTTTTCCGAGGCTAGAGGCACAGGGACATAAGGTCGATCTAGGCAAGCGCGTCGGATACATCATAGCCTCTATGCGCAAAGCACTGTGCTGGTGCAGTCTTTCCGCTGTGGTCTCGCCTCTGTAATTATGACTTTCAGCAGTCGCCTTATCTCTTTATTAGGTACTAATAACTATGAAGTAGTACTGAGTGTACCTTGGCAACCAGCAGTAAAACCATGCGTTGGACTAATTCAAATTTTCCACAGACAGAATGGTCACCGCTTGAAGTCCTTTAGGAACAAAGTAAAACAAAATCATAGCGCGCCACTCTGGCGCGCCGCGAATAGGGGCGAAGCGGTTACCGTTGATTGTGGCAAGCTGAACCTTATTACTAGTCTGTCAACATCCGATCTTTAGATTTCTTAAATGTCATGCAGTAACATTTTCCTGCTTGAGGGGGAGTGTTAAACAATTTTACTGTATTTTCAGTTTTTGAGCCTTAACATTTATTCAAATTGTATTATCAAAATTTTCTCTTCGGCAAAGCATATATATTCTTGGTAAAATGCTCGACATAAATAATATTGGAATATTTAATTAATTTGTCATGCAGAATCATTGCACGAGGATTATAGGTTAACTTTTATGGCAATGATTCTGTATGACAAATTAATGACAGATTACATTATTATTTATATCAGGCAGTTTACCAAGAATATATCCTATGCTTTGTCGAAGATAAAATTTTGATAATGCAATTTGAATAAATGTTGCTTCTCAAAAACTAAAAATACAATAAAATTGTCTGACACTCACCCATAAATTGACGGTGGAAATGCTTGTTCTGGCTATTTTCACCTTCGCAAAATTGTCATTTGAAACTATCATGAGAAGGTTACGATCTTTCCGACTCGAGAACATTGCTATTGTACGCGGACGACATTCAAAAAATTTTACGACTGTTGAAATGACGCAGATAGGCCAATTTGATTGAAGCTGTTCACACAGTTTTTTTGGCACTCGGAGCGGGCGAGGCCCTCAATTTTTGTAGAAAAAAAAAGGTTTAAGTGAGTCTAGTTCATTGGTAATTCGTGGAAAACGCGTAGGTTTAATAAATTTACGAACGTATTATACTTAACGATTAAAAAAAAAAGTAACAGAAAAATCAATGTTATCTCTGTGGCGTATCTTTGACTTACATGCTGATGGAAAACTCAGTGTTTTATACATTCACAGTGTTGTGATGCTTCGGCTTAATTACCATTGTGGCCTGAAGCAGAACTCCATGAGAGTAGGTAGAGGCGACGGGCCAGTATATGCACTTTCTATTGTCGTCCTAAGCGCACCCTTGGTTCTGTCCTTGAAACACTAACAACCGTTAGTGGTAAGCCCATCTATTTGACGATTGGATTTCATTGCTTTTCTGAGAAATGCTCATCGTAGAAATAGTACTGAAATACGTGACTAACGTTCCGAAATCCGGAATTATTTCTAGGAATAAAATGTTGCATGAGTATTGTGCAGAGTAGGATGACACATTTTGCGACACAGCTAACGTTTCAAGGAAGCAAACCTTTTATCAGGAAGTTTTTTGGCCCCAGCAAACACAAGATAGCAGCAACAAACATTAACAGCTGTTGAGTACCATGGCGTTCCTTCTTCAAACAGTCGCGACACTTCTTTCAAAGTATCGCAGATATAATCGCGTATATAATGCATATTCGTTATTTAATAGAATCTTCTAAAATGTTAAAAGATTTGTACACAATATTGTGCAGCTAGTGTGTAATAAAAACGTGTTGCGTATGTGCACACCATGAAGACTGCTTTAAAAGGCATAGCTGTATAGTAAGTAGGCTTACACACTTTTGTCTCAAATATTACGACGTAAAATCATAGAGTTATCACTGAATGTCTCATAGAAGCAAATTCCTGGCGAGACGACTGCACACTAGTTCAGTGACTTGCGTCTAGAGGCTAGGTTAAGGGCGTCCACGTGACAACAATGCATAATTTTATATTTGCATAACATAGTGTTCGTTTTACAGGCATTACTTGTAACTACATTTTCACTTGTAAAAATTTTTTAGCTGTCATAGCGGCGTGTCAAAGTCAAAATTTGTAAGTTACGGGAACATTATGAATAACAAATACCAAGTGACTTAGTCTAATAAAATAATTTACACTGAAATTTGATATTATAAGTCATATGCTAAAATATTTAAAACCACGCAATGAAATTTCTTTGCATTAAAACAATTGAAAATGATGACAATTTATTTCATTTATGACAATTTTTAAAAAAGTGAAAAGGACTTTATTGTGTACTTTTAAATGTTTAAGCATATTACACATGATATCAAATTTCAGTGTAAATTATTTCATCCGCGTAACTCAATTGTGTTTTTGTTATTCTCATGTTCCCGTAATTTACAAATTCTGACATTGACATGCCACTATATATATACACTAGCAGTCCCCCGCGGCTTTGCTCGCGAGTATTATTCGTAACTGATAATATTTACTTTTATTTAAAAACCTCTTTGTACACAAGATTCGTACTTCAGTCATCAAGTTTTGGAATGTCCAAGCGGCTAGTGAACTAATTCTGCAGAAGGATAAGTAGCTATAGCTGTCCACGCGAAAAGCAGTCTTAAGTTTGTTCCTGCCACTAACAGCGACTTCGCCTGGACCTTATTTATAGCCCTGCCTGTTTGACGATGTAAGGTAATTACAGACACCTAAGGTAAGAGGTTAATCGAATGAGAACCATCTGTTTACCCTGTGCACAACCATTGGTGACGGTGCCCTCAATTATATATTTTCAAAATATTCACTTTAACTTTATTGACATTACAAAGTTTCAGAGGGTAAAGGTTTCGCGGAAACGTATTTGGTGCCCCAAACCTGAGATTAGTGAGATTATATATCGTCGGTTTACTGCCAAAAGTGACAAAATCAAAATGAGATAATATTATAAAAATGCTAGGAATATGTATGTGTTGTTCACGAACAATTGCCCAAGTTTAAAGTCTATTCGTCGTTTCGTACTGTTGTGTCACAGTATAGTAACATACCACATTTTTGTTAATATCTACAATTTATTACTGTTTTTAAACGAAATAGCATTTATGACTTAATCACTTTTGGCAGTATACCGACGATATGTCAG
>PNEQ01116125.1:21367-45204 GCA_003012365.1 Medauroidea extradentata | reverse complement strand
GCGATGGGACATGACATGACATCATACGAGCATATTGCGTGCGCTCTTTTCACTGAGCTAAGACAATTTATAGTTCACTGTTATTGAGTACGCTAGCTGTTAAATGCCTTCATCACATATTTTATCCAGAGTTACTGTTTGTATTACATAATTTCACGCGGGCAAAGCCGCGGCCGGGTAGCTATTTTGTAGAGAAATAGAGATGAATTAAAAACAAAGATGTTCTGCAATTAAAGTACCCTCAGCGTAGTGGACTGGATAAAGCTGTTTGTATTTGTTGTTATAAAGATATACAGAGAATATAGTAACACCATCAATTAATACGTTATTAAAATTTAGTTACTCTTTTCTATAGTACACGCGGGCGAAGCCGCAAAGCGCAAAGGGATATATATATATATATATATATATATATATATATATATATATATATATATATATACACATACATACATATATGCAGGGTGTTTCTTAAATAAGGGGACAAACTTCGCATGCGTGTTCCTCTCGAAAAAAGAAGACGAAAACTTGTTATGCACAATCCACCTAAATGTAATATGAAGGGAGTTATGAGCCCCCAAATATCAAATTTGAAAACCGTTTTTTCCCAAAATATCGGAAACTAATTGACATAACAATACAATATTTTCAGCATTGCTTAATGCTATTGGGATCTTCAAACCAGCAGCAAAGTCTGGTTGATACCTTCCTCCCTTATCAAAATAGCGGGAGTGGCTACCCTCTAATTGCATACAACTTTGTCAACGTCAGGATATGTGAACAATTTAAGACGGTGTATTGTGTGTTAAGACCTGTGTGACGAAAAATGTCCTCTTGTTGCAACTGTCTAGGACCTATAGTTTTCGTGTAAAACACCCACAAAGGTTCGGTTTGCTGCTACAGAGGGAAAGGAAGGAACTGTTGGAAACGGAGGTGCTGTATTGTTTGAGACGTACGACATAAGAGTGTGAACATGAGTGGACATTTCTGTAACTAACAGTTGTATTATTGTTCACATATCATTTTGCAGAGTATTTTCTGTAACATTGTTACTGTTCCGATACCTTGCATAAATGCCATTTACATACTGCGTCAATTTGTGATTCATTATGTTCGTACTCGTCTGAAAAATGATACACCACTTGACATAAACAAACAATATATTCAGCATTGCTCATGGGGTCTTCAACCCTACCGCAATAGCTGGTTGATATCTACCAGCCTTACCACATAGAATGTTGTTAACATCGGGATATTTGAATGTTTGGAGATGATTTATTAAGAAATTAGGCAATTCATAAGACATACTACTACAAAATTATCGTACAAGACCTCGTTTATTACTTGGCTTTCCCTCAGGGTGCACCTGCTGCAGGACATTACTTCAATAACATGCGCCAAGCTGTTTATGAATGCAATGTAGCAATATGGAACCACAGATGGCACCCAGGGCCCATTTAACAAGGCCTCCTGTATGCGTATTCTTCCATACACACAGACCATGGCTCACGTCAGTCACATGTCCAGTGAAACACGTGACCACACCAACTGTCGACTCATATATTGAGTCAGTGTTGTCGGTAGTGCAACCGATGGAGATTTAAGTTTGTGTTACCGTCGTTGAAAGAATACACACACACACACACACACATCTGTGTAATATATCTCCCTTTTTTGGGAGTAGGGGATGTTGCAGATATAATGTTTTGTTTGGTTTAATTAAACGTGGCATTGATATATAGTTGTAAATACAATACGTCTTCCCAAGCTTGCTAAGTGGACGGATGAATTCAACGAGAAAATGGCACAGCAAGGGAACGGAAGCGTGAGGCAGTGAGCTGGTCATCACTTTGCGTTCATCGTCAAGGACGGAAGAGTTCTGAGCGGTCGAAGAACAGATGAAACGGATCGTTCTATTGTGCAGTAGCAACTGGTTGTTTGTGACGTAGATAAGGCGACAAACACATTAGCTCATTTATTCGTCTTTTCGTGGATCAAGAAAATAAATTAGGACAGTTGATAAACATAGACGAAGACGTAAAAATACTACATTGCCGTGTTATGTTCTTCCCTTACTTTAATCGCAATGATAAGTACACAGCAGTCTCTAGATTCTTAACACTCTCTTTTATGAAAAATCCTATCAATGTTTTATTGCTCCATTAATTTTTATTCTATCATATTCTTAAAAGGGTTCTGCGGTTGTCGAAGGATCAGATTTCTCGCTTTGTAACTAGACGATCCGGGTTCGATCCCCGGCAGTTTCGGTCACGGATTTTTCGCATGTGAGAAACCTGGTAGACGTTATCGTTGACCACTGTTTTTTTTTTTTCGGGAATTCTCGTTTTCTCCGTCTCTCTCATTCCGTCGCTCCTCCACACTCACCTCACCTCACCCATTCTTAGGGCCGGACGGACGACAGGCATGTCTCGCTAGTCAAGCAGCCGGCGCAATCTTCACTCCGGCCTTCTCTCAGCTGGAGCACGTTGTGGATTTTAATTTTCTCAGAGGATCACGTCAAACTATAGCTTCAAAGTAATCGGTTAAAAAAAAGCGAATGAATTATAACGTTGTTTATATGCCTGCCATAAGGTTCCGTTCTTTACGATCGTTCAAGGTGCTGAAAACAGATAAATCATGACAATTTATTTCTGCGATAAAAACAGTTTTTCTTACAAGGTACGTAAATACGCTCGGCATCGTAATAAGCTGGGTCATATTATTTTACAGTCACTCCTAGCTGGTTTAGTATTTTCAAGGTAAAGAAGAACAATACATCATGTAGGTATCGCTATTCCATTTAAAACCATTAATAAAAGTTTAAGGAAAACTGTAGCCATAATTTTATTGTTAAGACACGTTAGCAAAATTTATGGATAGTTTAAACTTCCTATTACAGACTGAAGAAAGTATCTTTAAGTTTCGTTATATTTTACATCCCAACGGTTTTGGTAATGCACTCATTTGAATAAAAAAATCCTTCAGAAGTTACGTTTCTACCACGTAGCGAAACATAAAGAATTAAATTGTGAAACAATGTTTTGGTTTTATGTTTGTGTTACTTGTAAATAACAGTCAATTATAAAAACAGTAAGAATTTAACTATCATCTTAAATAAACAAAACACTAAATTACACATACGATATTCCGGCTTTATGGTAGGAATTCACAATTTCTGCCCTCGTTTTTTTAACACAAAATTATACACCAGATATTTTAATTTTTTGGTAGGGATCCATATTTTTTTTTTTTTTGCATTTTTGTTTACTAACTTCTTCTGGTGTTTCAAAAGCAAGTAACCAATTCTACAAAGCCATGCATTAAAATGAAATGAATTGGTCTCTTGTAACAAAGTCCAGGGAGTTGTAAAACCAATATGTTTTGAATTTACGGAGTAATTTATTTGTTAACTAAATACAAATGCGAAAATGTTTGCTCCCGGAAATGCGAGGCGAATACTCTTTAACCTTGGTCTAGTCGTAATCAACTAGTGAACTGCAAGAATTTTTCTGCGTGGACAGAGCAATAATGATATTTTTAAAGAAACTTAGTTTTTGCTTTCGTAGTGGTTCTCATTTTGAACTTTGATAGCACGAGAAAGGTAATCAATTAAAATAATAAAACAAAATATTTTAAAGATGTTAGGTGGTTTTGGTCTGTCGGTAATAAGTTATGCTTTGTTACGAACCAACTCTTCTTCCCATGCACATTACTGTGACTGTTAGAGGCCAGAGACACAGATATTTTATTATAATATAATACTGAAATAATGGAATTATCTAGAATTTTCAGTTATAAAAAGGGTGCTCGCCACCTAAATATACATTACAACACTTAGTAACGAGCTACATTAGCGGATGGCTGCTTAAAAATTGAGGGCCTCTGAAATTTGGAATGACCATCACAAACATAATTCAAGTGCGGAAGCTTACTGTGAAATCAATTTTAAAACCATTGCAGAGGACATTTGGAATGCATCATTCACATGACGAAATTAATGAGCAGTCTATATGAAATCTGTAAGGATTGTCGTATGACGAAACTGATGCTAGAAGCACTATGAAATGAATGATAATTTTCGTTCCTATTTCGTAAAATAAAGCGATATCTTCATGCACTCGTTTAAAATATGTCCATGTCAGTTATTGTACTACCGCGTGTCTCAGCGGCTAGAGTTCCTTGCTGGTGGGTCAAGGGTCGCGGGTTCGTTTCCCGGTCGAGGAGGAAAATTTTAGGTACCTCTCAGGTTCGGTACTGGGTGATGTGTTGTCCCCCAGTTATCACCCTGTAGAAGGCAATGGCGAACAACAGCAGTTATATCCTCGCTGGCCCACCCCCCCCCCTCCCGGAAACAGCATTGTCGTATTGCAGCCTCACAGACGTGTTTTTGACGTATTATCATTGTAGGTTGTGCGGGATAAAGTGAGCACCAAAAATTTAACCTTAGAAAAATATTACTAGCCGTTACTGCGTATAATTAAACATTAACTGTAGTTGCCTTACTGCTGGTATGGTTGGCAGCAAAATTACGTACACTGTAAAAAAACTTCCTGAAATGTTTAGGAAGTCATTATCCCAGACGCAGTATGGGACAGTTACCATATTTCCGCCTTGTAAATATACAAACCTTTACACTTGTTACAACACAAGTCTGGTATCTTAAGTATACATTTGACTGTTTTACATAAAAGGTTTAGAATGTGCTACCATGGATGTCTGGGAAACTATTCTACCATACCAACTTTCTTAGCGCTCCTATACGCACGTCTGTTAAATTTACCAACTATTTTTTAGAGTGTAATATAGTTCCGCGAATTTTCCCATTTAAATGCAACCTTACATAAACAAAATCAACCCCAAATTGACATACTTGTATTTTATACTCTGTAGGTTCCTAACGACTACACACGCAAACATCTAGTGCCTTGTCAGAGGTTACACCAACGAGCTATATAGTAAACATAGAGGGGCGGAAACAGCAATCTCCAAGGCTCTGAGGTGAAGCCTAATTGAACGTGGTATTTTGACTCTAGATTAAATGGCGGTCTCTTATCTCCGGTCGAGAGACGAGAGCGATTATGCTAATTTAAATTTTATTTTAGTATAATATATTACAATAATTATTGGCATTTTTTTCCTGTGTTTAGCGGGAATATAGTGGAGCTATCAAGTAACGGAGCTATAAAGTAACGGATTTTATGCGAACATAATGACGGATTTTTAACATAATGTTGGCCACACTGCTGTTCGCCATGTTTTCTGGGGTCAAAACAGCCGTTCAATTGGGCTTCACTTTGGAAGCGTTTCCGCCCCTCTATGTTAACTATATAGCTTGTTGGGTTACACATTTCCCGTCGTTTGCCACAACACGCGAAAAGATACGAATTTGCTGAAGATAGAACTTTTACAGGACTGTTTTGAGAGTTCACTTTATCCCGAATTACTTTAGAACCTTTCTAAGAAGCATCATTTAGCTTCCTTCTAGTTTCCGACAGGACCTTTACAATAAGTCATATTTGCGTACATTCAAAAAATATATTCCATATAAAATACATTGACTATTTTACAGCACGGCAGGCAATTCGGAAAAAAGCACCTACTTAATAACCAATTTGTTTTAAGTGATTTCGTTAATTTTCGATTAAGTCTTCCTGATCATCCAATGTGTGTGTATATTATATATATATATATATATATATATATATATTTTATGTGTGTGTGTTCTGCCTTCCACGAACATCAAATTGTTTGAATTAAAAATTATTTCTTAAATTTTTATGTTAACATTTTATTTTTATTTTCATAAAAATTTTCAAATTTTGTACTTGTGTTTCTGGCTATCGGATTGAGCGAGACACATTAAATTACATTTCGCATAGTTAACACAATGCCTCTGTAGTAAAAGACTGTCTCATTTTAGCATTTACCTTTTCTTTACTTTATTCTGCGTAAACCACAAACTAAACGGTAATGTTCTTGTTTTCTTCAGGTATAAAATTCCCGGTTGGCTTCACCATATAACTGAAGTCCTTGAAACGTCGAGTCGTGGGAAACCAAACGATGCAACTCGGTATAAAATCCTTATCGTTCTTCGAAAGCACTGTAACTTGGCTTGAGGGAATCGAACACAGGGACCCAAGCGTCCTGATATGACTGCGTTCCTCGTGCCACGCCACAACGTAAACTACAGTAGCATCTGGCCGAGAGTAACGATAATAGCGCCCGCGGGATCTCAGCGGATTCACGAGCGCGGAAGCTTTAATGGCTCTTCTTTGTGGAACGTTACGTAAAATTAATGTTTTAAGTATACCTTCTACGTGTAATACCCCAGTCTAATACCCTATAGGGATCTATGCCCACATAAAACATCTTGCTGATAGCGTTTACCGCATTTTCCAATGATGCCAGAGAAACAGAGACGAAAAACATCCTAGAGACTCGTGTCTAAGTGTAAAATGTTATTGCAGACAATTTATAGTTCATGTAAACAAAAATCGCATACAGTACATTTATCATCAAGGTTGGCTGTAGTGTTTTTTTAAATACAGTGAACCTATAGAACAATTCTTAATGAGCCTTGAGGACGTAATATTATGGAGCATACTTTAAGCGCGTCGTTCCTGTAGTAATTTAAATTAATTTTCGAGTGTTTGCAACGTACGTATACACCTCTTTACAACCACGTAAGACACGGAATAACTATTGGAGTATTAGAACATGTCAGACAAATTTAAGTTTTCACTTTTCAAATTGTTTGTTACCCACATTATCAAAGAAACATTTTTCTGAACATATTCAGTGGTTCAAAAAACCAGAGCTAAGTGTTTAGAATATCAGGTTAATATAAATTAGTGTATTTAACGGTAATTATAAAACCATATACTGCTACTGTTGAACGAGTACGTAATGTTGAACTTTGGTTTATCACGATGTTTTTTAATAAACCCGATATTACAGAGTAGACGATTGCTAATTAGTTGCATTATCCATAATTGAAATTATATATTCAGTAAGTTTCAACCGAGATAATCGTAGATACTAACACTTAAATTATTAACCAACATAACGACAAGCAAAAAGAACATACGTGAAATAATTTAGTACATGTGCTAAATTATTCCACAAAGTTATTCTTTCAAAACACTTACGGGGATAAATTTTGCTCACTGTATGAAACACATTTAGGATTAATCATTACAGCATTTTATGACAGTTAAATGTTGTGAAGTTATATATTCATATTGTAGAATAAAAATATTTTTTTGTTTAGTTCACGACACCGACAATCAATAAAGTACTTTTTTTTAGTAGCGTGTCAGAATCTCAGTAAAGAGGTTAATGAAATTATTAAAAGTATTTTTTTTTATAATATCAGAACCATAGATGCTTGTTGAAGAGAAATTTCAGAACCTTGTTTCAATGCTTTGCGTTCACACCTAAGGGGCCGCGTGGCCAAATGGTCGGACCATTCGCCTCCCACCAAGGCGATCCGGGTCGATCCCCGGATTTTCTCATGTGGGAAGCATGTCGGACGATGCTGTTGGTCGGC
Source organism: Medauroidea extradentata (assembly GCA_003012365.1). Taxonomy (NCBI): domain Eukaryota; kingdom Metazoa; phylum Arthropoda; class Insecta; order Phasmatodea; family Phasmatidae; genus Medauroidea; species Medauroidea extradentata. The sequence goes on along the minus strand of PNEQ01116125.1, from coordinate 37,655 downwards.
GGGTTTTCTCTGGGATCTCTCGTTTCCCCCGCCCTTTCATTCCGGCGCTGCTCCATACTCGCCTAATGTCATCCCTCACCATCGCTTAAGACCTCGATGTAGAGCGCTGACCAAAATCTCTCAATCACTCATTCACGTTGACATATGAATGTCTTCATCATGATTCTACTAATAACTCACACAGTCAAACGATCGGTGTCAAAAGAAAAGCTACCATTAACCTCAATATATATCTGTAGATGTACACGTAATACCTTGAAACAAGCTGATGTGGTATTATTTTCACAAAAATAACCAATGGGGCTCGATAAAGGTTTTCAATTGAGCCGGCCTTGCCCAAATTTAACTTTAAATCGTGGATTGAGAGTAACATTTGCAGTGTTTTTAAATACCAAATTTTTGTATTTTAGTCTGTTCCCAAACAATACACGTAAACGTAAACAATTCCTGAAATGTATTTACGTTAATTGCTCGGTGTCACCTATTTTCAATGTTTGGAATAAGACACTGAATAATGTGTAAACTGACCTATAGTATATAATCCACTAGCTATACAATTATGACAAGACTTACAAAAAAACATTCCATGACGTTTTATGACAAATCTTACGTTATGTGTAGATACATATTTCAGCAGTTTTAAACATAACTAGACAAAATAAAATATTTAATTTATTTTCACAGCTTTTGGTGCATTAATATTGCCATGCATTTTGTGTTAACTGCCACTAAGTGTATCACAATGCAATTTTTTTAGTATGAATTATCTTAGCAAGTAAATGATTCAGTAACGGGAAATTACAAAAATATTGATGGTATTGAGAATTTAACAAAGGATTGGGTGAAAACTGGTAGGCTTTCATAGAAAATTATTTTTTAATTTTATTTAGGTACTTTAATATCTCTTATAATGATATGCGTGATCGATATAAGTAAAACTGTTATTTAATTACATTTCCCGTTAATATAATAAATACGCGATTGTAAATATAATCGTCTCGTAATACCAAATTTGAATATACGGTAAACTAGTCACAACCAAAACGTGAAACATTTCTTAGGCCCAAAATTTAGGACACCTCCTATCTGACGTTGTTTAACATGTTTGGAATACGGAAGCGAAGTGCTGAACGTGTGTGCAGTATCATGCTACTGTAACTATAGTTATGTGAGAAACTCTCATATTATTGATTATAATGTGCTCTATGGCTGTATTTCTTTCGTGTATACGAGAAATATATTTATTGTTATAATGTGCGAATAAGTCGTTTGTAAAAAATGTGACAACATTGAAAATTGGGTTTCTACTATTCGAGATGTTTTGAAAGTGTTCAACATTTTTATCTGAAATGTTTTCTATTTTCGTAAATTACTGGACTGGGATCATGTTAATTCGTCGCGAAAATGAACATAAATGTAGCCTGTAGTGGCAGCCTGATGAAGGGCGTGTTTGTGTGTGTAAGGCGAAAATATATGAGGTGCTACGAGCAACGCTGGTTAGCACATGTGATATCGTCTCTACGCGCAAAGTCGTAAACGCGAGAGCGGTGTTCTCGTAGCGTTTTTACTGTGGGACTTCAAGCTGCGATCCTATCATTTTATTGAACCTGTCTGTGCACCAAAGTTCAGTGTAATTGTGGCTGTCAGAAGAAATGTTGAATTATATTTCCAATTAAGAAGGTTTAAAAATCGTATGTGAAAAGTTTATCAAATTCTATATAAAAATATAAAGAACTCTGAACAACATTGTACTTTGCTGGCCATTTCAGTTGGTATATTGATACATATTTTATGCAAACTAAGATCTTAAAGCAGATGTAACTATGTAAATTTTTTTTCGGTGAAGTAAATGTTAAATTTGCCATTGTTCAGTAGTGCGGTTTTTTTCTTTAAACCAAAACTTTACTTTCGCTTCCAAGATAGATAGTGCATTACGTGCGTGGATATAGTTACTATTAAGAAAACAACTTAGCTAAACGATATGATATCCATTTATAATGAACACCAAATTAAATAAGACTGATAACTGGGTTTTACTTTTCAAAACTAAAAGGAAACATACTTTTATTTCCAACCTTGTATCTGACATGTTTTATAGCCGTATTTATTATAGACTAGAGCATGTTTTAAATATTCATCAGCCATAAGCATGAAGTCCTTTCTGTGAAATGGTCGCAGATATAATTATTTTCCTTAGTGTGACGAGGCTTGTGGGGTATCGTAATTAAATTGAGAAATTTAATAATATTCGCTACTAGTGCTACGTAGCACAGCAATATTTACAAGACTAAAAATATGAGGACTCGCATCATTTAACAGAGCGAGGAGTTTCAGTGGGAAACACTGGTCTCGCGTTCGGTAGGACCGGGATTTGATTCTCGGTAACCAATCATGATTACGGTTTGCCGTGATTTTCTGAACTAATTCCAGGTGAACTCTGGGATGGCCACAACCGATATACTTCTCGTTTCTGATTGTCCATGCCATTAATTCAGTCTCTAATTATCTTGCTGGATTGAGACAATTAGGCCAGATCCTATAGTCGCCACTGAAAAGTTGTTTAAGTTCAAAATACTCATCTAGCCTATGATCATACTATATTCGCCACATTCGTGCTTCATACCTCTTCCAGCCAAACTGCATGTTATATAAACTCGGAGGTTGACTTACGCGTATCTACGGAAAGTCTTCAATTTCTGTGCGTAGGTTGTCTGTAGCTATTTCAAGAGCATTTCTAGACTTTTTTTTAACGCGGTGAACTAGTTATATAAGTTTAAATACAAACTCAATTAGTCTTAAATATTTAGGTTATACGATTAAATTGAATGCCATTTCCGTCTTACGAAATAGTTAATATGAAAAAAAAACTATTCTTAAGAAAATATTTTTGTCCCGTTACGAAGCTTATGCATCAAAGTTTTTAAAAGTTTTAGTAGCTACGCAGTGTTGTTATTTTTTCAGGAAATACTCTTACCTTTCTCAATTTCAGTGTTATGCTATCTCAGTGAACAAAGAGTGTTTCACTCTTGGTTTTCTGAGGAGACATAGCGCTGCAATGGCCTACGTCCAAAATATTTCCTTAAATAATTTACCTTGATTACAAGAATATTTTATAGACTTTGTCGTTATTTCTTATGTAAGTTTAACTCTTTATGTCTTTATGTTTAACATAAGCAACTGACAAAATCAAAGACAATTTAATTATTTTTAACTGATTAAACATATCAAATTTACTATACCCTAACAGCATACAACACACATTTACTGTGGTTGTGGTGCTCACCTACAAATCTTCGTAACAAAACATTCTAGCTATATTTTCGTGCTTGAACTGGTGACAAAGAGGCGGTTTAGCGGTTTTTTTTCACCAGTTTGTTGTGAACGATTGGTTACCAACTACCCCTACCCAACGGTTTTTGTTTACGTAGTCAAGAATTCGCAAAGAGGATGTTGATAGTTTGTGTTCGATGGTAGTTTTGAATTTAAACTTGCCATACGCTTCATACTTGCGATGTATTATATATGTACTTTACTTTTAAAATATCATGCAAGACGGATGACATAATCTGTAGTACTCAGCTTGAAAAACCTAAAAAAATATTTTTGTTAAAGGCAGCCGAAGTACAATGGTGTCAACATCATAATTCTTGTTAAAACCATTTTTTAAATTTCTATGTAATATTTTTATAATAAATTAATAGCATGTTTCCACAATTTCGAAATATATAAGAAATTCACAATAATATACACAGTTATCCAGAAACAAACGCATAATGTACACACCCTATGAATCCTGGGCTAGTTTGGAGACGAAAGTCAGTGGAAAGATGTTGTATGACGACATTTTATTTGTGTCAACACTGCACGGAGAAAGTCTCCTCTTTGTCTCCAGTCCACGCATTATTTTATGATTGTTACGTCTAGTAAACGTACAGTCACATTTAGACAGCTCGAGATTTTAATCTGCACCCATAATATTTAGGCCAGAACAGTAGTAGTAATATAAGTTAGAAATCTGTGTAGCGCAGGAAGAAATTTAACTATAGTGCAGTGTTGCCATATTGTGCACGTAAAATGTTATCGTACAACATTTCGCCACTTACATTTTCGTCTTCAGTTTAGTCCAGGATTCGCGTGAAGTGCTTCTTATGCGTTTGTTTCTGCACATATTGTATATAAATAATTATTATAAAAATGTATTTTGTAAGGTGTATGTAGTAAGTAATAATATAACTGTATTATGCAGCTATTGTTTTATTGACGTAGTTGTAATGCCTCAGAACTCAGACTTCGTGCATCGACGGTTAGGTTTCTTCTTTGGTATTTAAGTTTTGATATAACGTTAAAACATTAGTATTAATTACATTAAAACTAAGTACACAGATTAACTACGTTACGTGCATTCAAACGCCAGCATATTGGTACATCCAATATCCATATGGCACAGAGATTGTATGATTACGAACTTACCCCTCCAATCGAGATCAATCTTGTTACCAGAAAAAGCATTTTCACGTGGTGAATATTGCGCAATGAACGCTGGTGACCAGCTTGTTACTAATTCAACCGCGAAAATACACCTCTTCATACACCCTTATCTTGCTCAGAAAATTTAATGCCACCTGAAATTTGTGCCCTGTTGCCGTAATTACTCAACTTAAGGGAAGAGAGCAAACTCATCTTGGAGCAGCCTTGAAGTTTGCGGTAGCTGGAAATGTTTGCAGCCATAAGTCTTTAACACGTTTAGCAGCAGAGTGTAGAATTTGCCCTTAGCCTCACTAACTGCCGATATCGTAGTGAGTAGGTTTAGCAGTTAACAATATTATTGAAACATATTGATAATTTTCTATGGAGCCAGAAGTTAGATGGTGGAATGTTGCATAACTCATTTGTCTATGTTTAAGACTGTAATGGGGAAAATGTGTATGCTCACGCCAACTAAAACTACGCATGAAAAAATAAAACTGCAATAAAAAATAATGCGTTGAGATAATCTTTAAAAATTAGAAAAATGTAAATCTGAACACAATTGTTACTGCTTGTGATACAATCTGCACGTGATTTTAGTAATTAATTCGACAATTTATTAAGTTGCATACTGGCGTTTTGTTATGGCTGTAATCATAGTAAGTTATGTCCTCCTCCTTGTTAGATAATTGTTATCAGGGAGAAAACACCAAGGCCCACGGCAGAGCATATGTATCGATAGTCTTGGTACATGTCGTGTTTCAACCGGCACACAGTGCCGCACGAGGGTCCCGGAGGCTGTTTCTCGGACAGGACTGCACGGAATGCCACTGGCGAATGCTCGACCATGCTCGAGGCATTCTATCGATCTCCATGCCCTTTTGTCGGCCAGCCCTTCCGGGAAATATGGGCCACGTATTACCACCCATAACCGCCTCCTGCTGTCCAGCAAGCCCTCATTTCATTTCATTTTTTATAGCGGCCCTGTGTCGTCCACCGATCCGAGGCAGCGACGTCAACCACCTCCTTTTTTTTCGTTTCATCCCGTCGACCCATCGCGCAGACACGCCATCCATCATCCCTTGGGGAATGCGATGACCCCGGGGTTCTTCGTGTGATCCTCCCTGCTCCCTCCCACAAACGATCGCCGCCCTCCGATCATGACTGCCGGAAGGGGTGTCTCGTCGACCACGTCCCACATCCGAAACCTACCCTTCCCAAACCCCGTGGCTCCTAACTTCAAGCGGCAAATTACACTCCGCCGGAAATCCACGTCCGGAGCGCATTCCCGTCATGCGCCGGCCGGAGAAACCCCTCGCCCTGAAACTGGAGGTCGGTGAGGGAGACAGGAGATTCCTGTGTTATTCTCCAGTCGAGACGCGAGTGTCACGTGCTCCAGGAATACTGGGCAGGGGGAGAGTGTGGTTCCTGCGATCGAAACCTCTCGGCGCAGCCCTTCCCGTGGAAATCCTCCCCTGTCGCGCCAGCCACGTTGGAGGGCGCACTTCATGAATAAGGAAAATGAACGAAGACTCCGGAAGTACAGCGCGCATTTGGGAGACATGTGCTGGAGATGTATTTCTGGACGTGACACCATAACAATCTGCATTATGGTCGTAGTTGTCCTTATGCACTGGGCGATTACGTGTTGGGATGATGAGGGTTCTGCCAACCGAGATAGAGCGTTGGGGTTTAGTGAACAAACGATGCTAATGTAGGTGCTTGATTGATAATCAGATAACTACTTTAAGAGGTATGGAAAGGTACGATATCGAGTGGACGACTCGAATACTAAATCGTCAATAAAATCTGAACTATTCATCAAAATTCGATGAGATTTTTTTTGCCGAGTAAATATTTTATCAGCGGACGTTTATGTACATTGCGCTATGCGGTAGTATGCTTTACTTTCAAGTAAAATATTAAAAACTGTTTTTAGAATAATAAGGGCTTGAAACAATAAAATCTATAAAAATTTAAACTGACATTAATATAAATTTTGATATTAAAATATATAGTCCTCTATGATAACCGAATTTAAAAAATAATCGCGTTTTGATTTGAAAATAATTTTACTATCCGAAAATGTTTACACGAGAGGTTTACTGATGTTATAATTATTTTCAAATGAAAACGCGAGTATTTTTGAAATTCCGTTACTATAGAGGCGTAGATATTATCATATTAAAAATTATAAGAATGATAGTTTTTCGTTTTTGTAGATTATATGGTTTCAAGCCCTTAATTAATTAAAAACAGTTTTTAATTTTTTACTCGAAAGTAAAGCGTACTACTACTGAATAATACTATATAAATAAACGTCCGTTGTTAAAATATGTACTCGGCAAAAAAAATGTGATCGAATTTTGATCAGTTGTTCAGATTTTATTGATGATTGAGTATCGCTGCAGTCCGCTCTACATCGTACGTTTCCATACCCCTTAAACTATACGCATTCTACGTGAAAATCCTCGAGGAGTTATGCGACAGAAAGAGTTCTTTTTAAATTAAGTTTTTTAGAATTGTTATTAAAAAATAACTTTAATATTACATATTAAAAAATACGCTGCAATAAAATTGACGGTACATATCGATGCATCCGTATTACTATTTTTTTTTCATACAAATATTCTGTTCCAAAATCATATGTTTAAAACAGATTTTTAGAAAAGATTATTATTTTTAACACAGATTAACCCTTTGAATTATTGTGTTAAAAACTGTACGGGGAGCCCTTAAATATATATTTAATACTACGTTATTTTTGTTAGCCATAGTGGTAAGAACGAGCGTTTACATAATGTGTTATGTTATACTAGTGCTTGGGCTGGAAATATTTTGCGTACTCTACTTCTTGAAAGTGGGATGTTTTAAAGGAAATATATTAGGTTATGTATAAGTGTTTGGAAATTTCGCTTGTGTCATACCATTAATAAAATGTTTATGAAAAAATTCAGAACACTAAATTGACAAACCAAACAGTTTGGGTGCTTTTAATTTTACGATGAATCATCACAGACATACAATTTCTCAAGCGTTGTTCAGTGATACAAGAGGTTCAGTATCAGTTACCTTCAGCTTTCTAATTTTTGCACTACAGTGACGTTTTGAATGCTATTTTATTTTATTTGATTCCCATTTTTTTCTAGTCGTCTTTTAATATTTTCAGTATTTTAAAAACAATAATTTATAAAAATTTTAAGTTAACTTAAAGTGTTATCTTGTATGTTTATTCCAGTTCATTATAGAATTACTGTTTAATTGTTTAGTTATAAATTACCATCCCACGCTTTCATATTAGTATAAATTACAAAAACGTAAATAAAAATAAAAAAAACGTTTCAAACATAGAAAGATACCTTAAAAGTAAAAAAAAATTACTAGTTTTGGGGTTCTTATTAAAAAATATTTTCATCTAAATATGTAAACGTGAAACAAAACATAGATACAACCAACGGCATTTATAGTATGTTTACATATGTGACAATTCTAAGAAGATAAGTTGAAATCTTAAATTACATTTAAATTGAATTTTGGGTTGTCTCGTCATTTTGTGGATTTGGTCTTGTTTTGCACAATTATGTTTCAATTTCGCTAATTTTAACTAACTATTTTCTCTACTTAGCGTTCACCTGACGCATTCGGGTCGGCAGTAATTAAAAACATTTATCTTTACTTTTTAAGGGATCGTTTTATATGTAGGAGGTTTTAAAACATTTATTTGATGTTTTATTTATAGCTCCATAAACTTAAATACCTCAACAAATACTGGAAAAAAGACTCATAGAAGTATTTGTTGTAATAAATAACGTGATAAGATGTTAATTGACAAAGTAATGTAATTGTTTTTCATACCCATAAGTTTTAGTAAAGCATTTTGATAAGAAATAAACAGTGCACTATGAATAAATATCCGTGACCAACAATATTCACTGTGTCATAAAATTTGTGCATCTTCTGAAATGCATACGCACGTACGTGTACACACGTGTGTGTGCAAGTGTATGTCAATGTCATATTACACATTTACCACATGCCAACATAAATGTTATGATTACAACACGTACTAAATAACAACTTGCTTGAAAGGAACGACTGTACATAGTAATAGACGCAGCGCGTACGTGCGAAGCAGTATATCAAGGCGACTATTTCGATGTAGGACATCTTATTTACAAACATCTACCAAAATTCAAGTATATTGAAACTATTGGACATAAATGTGTAACGAATATTTCGTTTCACATCTATGAAAATCAACCAATAATTCGGAAACGAGCTGTAAACTGTTAAACAGCTGAACAGATTTTCATGAACTACACAGTTAAAAAACATCCCGATGATACAAGCTTTCAAATAAAAAAGTATTATAATCGGCCGATCCGTTTGGGAGCTACTAAGCCACAGACACACAACCAGGCAGACATAGCCGACAATGCCTACAAAATCTTATTAAAACTCTCCTGTATCGTCGGAGGTTAAAAAACCTTTTTTTAAAAGTATGTTTAGACAGTCACAAACATGCATTTATTTCTGGAAGAAGGTAACACGTAGGATTACTTGTGTGTGAATGTATGTATATGTTTATATATATATATATATATATATATATATATATATATATATATATATATATATATATATATATACACATATATTCATTCGGAAAATTTATTTTGTCTCTAAGAGTGCGCTTTACAATATACTTGAAAAAAATCTACTCGTGTGCTAATAATTTAAAGACAATGCACTTTTATAACAATTCAGTGTTCTTCTCTCAGTAATTTTGCTGTTGTTTTTATTATATTCCAAATTTATTTAATTATGTCGCTTTCTTTGGAGCGTTGGCTTAGTTACATTTGCATAAACACATATTGTGTATTTTGAGCTCTTGTCTGAAATTTATTTTTAATTCGGTTTTTCAGTCTGGTAAACCGTTTACAAAATTTTCAAACACTATTATCTCGCTTTCGAGCTCTTCAAACAATTACTGAATCATTCAGTCACAAAATCACACAAAAAGTAAATCGATAGTTCTGTTATATATCCTATTTTTAAATCACTTATATGCCCACTTAGAAGTACTTACTCAGTTACTCACATACTTTCTTTTTCCGATTATTCACTAATATAAAACGGTTTTTTTTTTTTTTTCGATTTTGCTTTTATGTTATAGTTCCAGTTCTCAAATACTCAGGTCACATTTTCTAAATTCGACTGACCGAACGAGGTGGAGTAACGGTAACATATTGGACTTGCATTCGCGAGGAATCCGGCCATGTTGATTTCGGTTTTTAATGATTTCCCGAAATCACTCTAAGTGAATACTATAATGGTTCCTTAAGGGCGCGTTAAAGGCTCAGAAATGACAGAGACATAAGGACGACCTTTAATCGCACATCCAATTCCGCGTCGCCTCAACGAGCCAAGCTCTGAACTAGAGTGCAAACTTCCCGCCGAACTATGTGACACTAAACGGTGACCATATAATGATATTGGTAAAAAGTCTTTAGCAAAGTTCAGCGCACACGTAATCTGAGTTTCGCTTACATCCAGTTAGTACATTTTGAAGTACGGCAGTCTGAAAAGACCATTTTTAGCCATGTTGGAGGGCTTAGAATCAGTGTTTATAATAAGCATAGTGTCTCGACAATGAGGTTCCGACCTTGTCTGAAATGCGTTTGACTTTCGTACGTTGCCACAATGGGCACACGTGGAATTGTATAGTACAAAAAAATGTTTACGAACACACTACGATGCATTTGAAGCGTGAGGTAAGCGGCCATGGCTGACTCTTCTGCCAGCTCCTGTCAGTTGTTTGTCACAGTATCTAATAACCTCGCTCTCGGTGAGACGTAAATCTTACCGGAATCCGACTGGTGGTTCTTCTAAGACGTGGTATTAAAAATATTCACGTTGGCTTCGACGTTCAGACGTCAAGCTGTGGTAAAAAAAGACGCCAGTCTGTGTGCTCGTCAACAATGGCTCGCCGCTAGTGAGCGCTTGGTCGCCGGAGCGGAAAGCAGCAGTCTTACGTCCCGCTGAGAAGGCATGTTCCACAACAGAAAGCAGATAAAAGCACGCAGAAGCAGTCACACGTAAACACCTCACCTCCTTCAACCGTGTTGAACTCGTCGTACAGCGAAACACACAAAAATGACGTTCTGAGTCATCCTTCTAACGTAACTGTAGTGTGCAACAAGCGGATACAGCAACCAAGTCAACAAGGTTTGAAGAATCGGAAATATAAAGAAACTTATTTCTTTTTTTTTCCCCGTCTACTAACAAAATTGTCAAACTGTTATTTTCTTTGTAATACGATTTCAAGAGTATTGTACACAAAATATGAATAAAATTTTTGCACGGAAATATAATTTTTTCTAACACCCTTCTATAACTGCGTATTAAAAAATAATTGGAGCTGAAGTAAAACATACATTAAGTTTTGAATAGTTGTAATAAATTGTGATACATAAATATTTTGTGAACTTATATTAAATTTTCGACAAAGATTTCACAACAGAATTATTAAATCGTGTGTTGTTGGATAATATTAGAATGCCAAATTTGAATATCACACTTAAAGCATGAGAGAAGCTAGAGCTGCAGATATACCATAACATTATAACTGTAAATAGAGCGATTATAAATTTGTTGCTTTCGCTAAGCCGTTATTTGGCAGTGTTCATGCTACCTATTGTTTGAAATTTCGAGACGTAATATTACATACAAATAACTATTACGGTATTTACAGATTTTAATTCATTGCTAAGTTACATGCAAAAATAAGTAATATGTGATTTTATTTATACAGAAAATAACCTAAGTTATTTGTTTATACGTTAAACAGAAAGTCAGTGTTGTAAAAAGAGGTACTAAAATTCAGTAGTTAACATATTACTACATTTGTCACCAACACCATGTTACACAATAGATATCAGTAATGAGTTACAAACTGCAAAGGACACACATTGATTCACTCACTTATAGCATATAAAAATAAACCTGCCTGAAACATGTATATTTGTCTGAAAATAACAAGGAACACATGTGTTGTGTTACAAAGGTACCGATAGAGACAATTATTTCCCGATTGCAATGTGTTAGTAGCCATAATCTTGGTCGTTATAGAAACTGGTAAACCAAACTCATGTGCTCGTATGTTTATGTTATTGTCGGTGATAATTTACTGCGTAATAATGTTCTACAGGTTATTGACTTATTAAGCTGCAGACCATGATAATTGAATTCAGAAGTTCGTAACTAGATACCCAGGGAGTTTAACACTTTGCCCTAGTTTGAAACCCCAGGGAAAGAGTTAGTAATGAAGTGAAGCTACGAGTAGACGTTCAGGGTTAGGCTAAATTATGGGTTCCCACATGACACGGCATACGGCGGAAGACAAAATTATCAAGCATCCAGACAACTAATACGTGTAACAGACCACACATTTAAGTTCAACAACACAAAACTATCAATTGAAAACTCACAGCAGGGTCCAACAATTTAAAATTTGAGAAATTAACGTTACCAAAATAAAATATAATAATTTTTAGATTATGTAACAATGCGATATGTAAAATATGAAATTATAAATCAATATAAGCATCTACCTCATAAAACCCAATGAAACTGAAAGTAACAAGCTAAACCATATATTTGGATACACGCCAGCCTAATCAAATATTATTTCGTCTTTGACAACCCATGTAAAACAAAATAACCCAACATGAAAAAGGGTTTTTAGTGGGTTTTCAGCAACCAAGTAGCATGCTCACAATTTCACATGTGTCCAAAAAATATCCAGTTTGTAATAACCCAGTATTTAAAAACATTTAGCATAAATGATTATGGTGTCAAACAATTAGTTTTAGTAAAATAAATATATATTTTCAGCAATTAGTAACACAGTCATAAAACATCAGAGCAGACCTATGTTAATTTCATTGAAGAGCCAGTAGAACTGACTTTATCAACATCGATTTTGACCAAATTATAGTGGACTTCCTACACTATCATCCAGTGCAGATAAAAGATGGTAACACAGTTAGGTAAATACACAGAGTATTTGCATATAAGTTATGCTAATGCTACAATATTTTGTCCTTAAAGCTGGGTCCTACAATCATCGAAACTAAGAAACAAAATGTTCTTCTCCCTTATCTGGCGTACTGTAACTAAAGTTTCGAAGTTAATAAAGCGTTTAAGAGAATTTTCTAATATACTGTTTACATATAACATTATGGCTAGAGATAGGAAATTTCGTGAAAAGATTTTTGCAGCACTTTGTTTCAGTGCCTTACGTGCGCACCTGCATTTCAACTTTGTGGCCAGTGACTGGATGCCGTAACACCCAGCGTCTTTAGGTAAAACCCGCAAATCACAGACGTGATGTGTCGCAGTTATCCGTGTACTGATTGGCACAGTCAAATGTATTACGACTCTGCACAAAAACACTCTGTCAATAGCCATGAAGTTGAGCTGCAGGTGTGCACGTAAGGCACTGAAACAATGTGGGGCAAAAATCTTTTCACCAAAAATTCCTGTCCCTATTTATAACAACGTAAACTGTCGTGTTTAAAATTCCAGGAACATATAAACTGCACCATTTACGAGAAATTAACATTAATATAATTATCCGTGGTCTCATAAGACGTGCTCTTTGTAATAAATATTTCAAATGAGGGAAATATTGATAGCAATTACACTATGTTTGAATGTTGAATGGCCCATAAAATGTGAAAAAATGGAAGGGAATTTATTTACGTGACATATATTTCCATTCATGTAGTTTTTGTTTAGTTTTACAGAACGTCAATATTCAAGGACATTTTGGCTATGGTGTGCGTTGTAGCACACATATAATATACGCGTCGGTTCTTTATAATTAATATAATATTGCCATCTTAAAAATATAAACTGTTTTAGTTACTTTTATTTGTTTGAATATGAACTTGTTCACGAACTTGCAAAAGTTTCTGTGCCGAAAAATGAATTCGAGAGTGGAAATGGTGAATAACGATCATTCCGGTCATCTGTCCCAGTAAAGAAAACTTGGATTTATGGTTACCTAAGCAAAACATTTCGTTGCAAACTTTTTCACTCAAGAATTGACCATGATTGCAAACGGCATATATGATTCATTTTGGTTGGAATACAGAAAAATCCTACAGGCCAAATATTATGCACGATTTGGAAAATAAACGAAAAAGTATATTTTTTGTAAGTCTTTTTTAGCTATCGACATCCATTTGCGATATTTATAATTTTTAGTAACCCACACCGATTCTCTATAGTTATAAATACGTCGTAAAATAGTAGGGCCAACACTGAGGTTATCACTGAATGTAGAACACGCGAACAGTTTAGAAAGGACGACTTAATGCTAGTTAACTGACTTGTGCCTACAAACTGTAATAACATGTTAAGCGCTGCAAGACTCGACATTGGTGTTGCCACTATTTCTGGACCCAGACTCACAAATATGCCTGAACAGCCGGCCAGCGTACGGCTTACACCTCATGTACCTACTCCAAATACGTAGCTGTACCATGTTTAGTAAAAAGGTTTTTCGTACAGCAGTGGACATTCATTGGTATAGAAAAATATCAAACATCTTAACTACTTTGATTTTTCTTACAAGTGAAATACTTTGGACGTGTGCCAAGGTAGCAGTTTTTCGTTCCATATGTACGTTCACGATGTTTTGCTCATTCAAAGTTGTTATTTTGTAAAATAAAATAAAACTACCCGGACTTCTTACTGATATTTAACACCAATAACAGTAACAACGTGCACACACATTCATTCTAAGCTAGAAATAGCTCAATTGTGTAAAAAGCTTTAATTTCATTCGAGCAACAAAAAAAAAATTTTTTTTGCTGTTTTTGTTACCTGAACTTGAAAAATGTAATTTGATACGTGCTATAAAGTAATGTTTATAAATAAAATCAGAATTTCTAAAACAAGTTCTCTACCAACAATGTACTGTCCTGACATCTGTTGTTTGAATACATAATCAAACTATTGAGGGAACATGCTACACATTATGGCGGTTAATTTTAAACGATTTCCCGAAAAAGGGCATATAGTTCTATGTGCCCATCTTCCGGAAAACTCCTCAATTGGTAATTACGTACGTCTAACGTTATTATATACCATGAAAATAACCAATTTAATAGTTTTATGATTTTTTTTAAATTTTTATTATTATTTTTTTAGTTTTTTTCAGAAGATGCAAAATTTGTATACACAATATGTTGTTCTTAAAGGCTTTAGAATATTTTTTATTAACATGCAAATTCTTTACGGTAATAACCATAGCTCTTCTACAGAAATGTCTGAGAACTGTAAATTCCCAAACATAAATTGCTTTAGCACTCGAAAGAGGGAGTAGATCTTTCCGGTTCCTTCCTCGCTCCTTAGCCACAACTCTCTTAGGCTTGTAGATCTCATTTACAACCGTGGTTATTTTGCATGTCTGAATTCACGTTCTCGGAGCTGGAAAACTCCGTTGTCTTTGCGCCTTACGAATACACACGGTGCGTATTTCCACAGTGTAATGTTTCGCGACATTTTATCTTCTCCGCAACATAAAGAGG
The DNA here is from genome assembly GCA_003012365.1 of Medauroidea extradentata. Taxonomy (NCBI): domain Eukaryota; kingdom Metazoa; phylum Arthropoda; class Insecta; order Phasmatodea; family Phasmatidae; genus Medauroidea; species Medauroidea extradentata. The sequence goes on along the minus strand of PNEQ01116125.1, from coordinate 22,587 downwards.
GAGATTAACATCTTGGCTGCAGTAAAGAGCCTACCACCACGGAATACATTATAATATATCTGCTTGTTTATTCTTTTGCTCGTTAAAATAGCTTATCTAGAAAAGTTTTTTTCATACCACTCGTTTAAGACGAGAAGTTATGATTCAGCAAACTTTGTACCTGACTGTTGCAGCCAAACTGTATCTCTTGGTGGAATTTTGTTTGTTAACAGTAGATCACAGTACAAAAACAACAGTTTAAAATTAACCCATATTTAAATGAGTGGTAAAAATAGACAGGAAAATTGTGTTTGGTTTAACTAAAACAATAGTGAGTTAAATTTTGTTTCGCTAAAATTGTTCGCACTTTAACTAAAATATTTGTGACCGAAATTAAGTCGTTCCAAGGCATATGATTATTTTTATGTGACAAAAAATCATAAATTCGCAAGGTGCTCCCACGATGGCGCTTACGCTTTACAACAAATATTCAGAGTTTTAAAAATACCCTATGCCGGACGTACCAAAAAAAAAAAAAAAATACATTTTACTTTTGAAACCATTTTAACGATTCTATATTTTCTGCGTAAAATAACTGTTGCTTTTTTATGTGACGTAGTAAATGAATTCAGACGTGCCGAAATTAATTTAAAGTATTCACATGTGTTAAGTACATGTGGATTTGTTATTGTAATGATCTTACTAGATATCTGAAAAGAAATGTAAATAAATCCGTACAGAGAAACGGAATTTGTAGTACTGTTACAGGTTGGGGCTAGGTACGCTGAGGGATGGAGTTCATTATTAAAATAAAATAAAATAAATAAAGCTAACCTAATTTATTTACAATTATCTACACCAAAATAATATCTGTACGTCATTAACGATTATATAGTATTAAATAAATTATGAAACAATACAGATAACTACTATTTACATAATGGTTACAAAATTCTAATAATAAAATATAGTCCTCTATACAAGTTCTCTTTACATAAAAGGTCTCTCTCACCATTCACAAATGATGGGCCCACTGTTCTAACTAAAGCCGCGTACACACGAGCGCGCCGCGGCTGCAATGCAACATCGAACGCGCGTTGCAGACAACGCGCGGAGCAACACTGTGCGCCTCGAGCACGCGCTGCGCATGAGGCGATCCATCTAAAAGTGACGAACACCACAGTTCACTGAGCGCCATGGTCTGCGCGCTACTCAGGGCGAATGCGGACTGAACACGTCCA
>PNEQ01116125.1:0-21267 GCA_003012365.1 Medauroidea extradentata | reverse complement strand
ACGAATACTGTTCGGCGCGTGTTGCATTGCAGCCGCGGCGCGCTCGTGTGTACGCGGCTTTAGAGCATACCGACAGTCCTCTTGAGACCGCGAAACTCCCTCGTCGCGTTTCTCGTTGCCGCAGACAATCTCGCTGAACAATTCTGAAATCTTCACGCAACACGTCACTATCATTACAACTCATACCAGATACCTGACGGCCAAAACTCTCTTGTGTCTGCCGCAGCTTTCTTTTACGCCTTTAGTCTAAAAGTCTAGAATTCTCGCTGCAATTATTTATCTCAATGCTCCGAGAACGATGTCGTATCTGCGTCAAGCACCATCCTGCAGGAGAGAGTACACAGAGAAATACTCTAGACCACGATAACTGCTGTCATTTGGGTACTTTACGAAACCCGAGTGAGTGAGAGATTTTGGTCAGCGCTCAACATCGAAGTCTTTAGCGTTGGTAAGGGGTGACGTGAGGTGAGTATGAAGCAGCGCCGGAATGAATGGGCGGGGGAAACAGGAGATCCCCGAGAAAACCCGCCGACCAGCGGCATCGTCCAGCACGATTCCCGCATGCGAAAATCCGGGGACCGAACCCGCCGGGAATCGAAATCGGGTCGCCTTGGTGGGAGGCGAATATTCTGACCATTCGGCCACCGCGACCCCACGAAACCCGAGATAGGCATACAGGTGGCCGCCGCCGTGCGTCGCAAAAAGGTAACATGAGCAGCACAATGCATGCTAAGAGTCCTTTATTCTTTCCCCTGCTATATTATCTTAGACTGCTCGTATGATAATCGTGACGTACAGGTGGCTGTTGCGGCGCCACAAAAGGTAACATGAGCCGTACAGTGCATTCGAAGGTCCCTTAGTTCTGCCGCCACTGTATCTACACCGCTCAGCAAGGTAATCGCTGCGCGCAACTGTACTAATGGACGACTTGAAAAGAGGCGGAGCTTCAGTCAGGTGTGGGAAACAATTCCGATCTCCATGGATACCGCAGCCGAACATAACCTTCATTTAGCTGTTTGGCATCAAATGTCCCGGATGAGATGTACGTCAAGAAAATTGATTATTTGTTTGGAATTTGCCGTTTTTTTTCATGCAAACATTAAACTTATGTATTTGCATATCTTAACCATGAAGTAGAAACTACTAGTTTTTACCCTTGCGTGCAAATCTACAAATGCGCGACATTTTTGCTTTCTGCAATTACCAACTAACAAATCAGCATGTTTGTAAACAAGCTTTGTTTCCCACAGTACTTTTCCTCTGTGATGACGTCAGGAGGCGTGTACTTCAAGTCGTCCATTATATTAGAATAAATGTTTGCGTTCCGTTAAAAAATGGGCTGTGTATTAAACACGCAATTTTATTAAAAGTGATACGACTGCGTTCTCAGAAATATTAACGCTCGAGTAAAATTATGTGGTTTTTGACATCTTTGGGCAAAATAGTTTTTACAGTGAAATAATAAACGGAAGTAATTTTGAAATATTCATATAAATAACATTTTTCCGCCCAAAGATACACGCAGCAAATATTAAAATTGCAAAAAAAAAATTCTGTGTCAGTACAACAGGTTGACGATGCACAATCTTACATTTGTGGTTCAAAAGGCTCAGTTTGCTGCCAAATTGGATAGTTCGATTTTTTTAAAACAATGAAATAAATACTTCGAAATTGCAGTTGTAAATTTTGGGACAGCGGTTGTCGAGGGGTCAGACTTCTCGTCTCCCACCTAGACGATCTGGGTTCGATCACAGGCGGGTTTGGTTCCGGATTTTTCGCGTGTGGGAAACGTGGCTGACGTTGCCGTTGGTGGTCGGGTTTTCTTGGGGAACTCCCGTATCCTCCACCTCTCTCATGATGTTGCTCCTCCACACTCATATAACCCTTACCTCATCCATCATGATTGTCCGTGAAGCGGATTTGTAGAGGTAGGATAGACCCCGCCCTTCGCAAAGTGGTCCCATGTGGCGCAACCCATAGGTAGTATCGGTGCTAGGTGAGCTGGTTTTTAATACCAGCTACCACGATCAGATGGAGCGTAATTACTTCTTCCAGGAGTATTCAACTACTTTCTTCAGCTTTAAGCAGATATGACAGCAATGGTGAGCCTCTGGCTGATAAAAACGACTGACTACGGTAGACGTGACGCACCCACCAATGAATGTTACTTCTGGGAGCTAATTCTAAGTTTCGTAGTTACGAAGCAACAGTTGGTACGTGGCAGCTGTGCCGCGGCCTACTGAAAAAGCCGTTTCCACAAAACCGTATTCAGAGTTATAGTTGTTACGCGGGCTAGTGCATTCGGGTATCTTCGGCCCTAACGACTTTTTCAAGCAGCGTGAAAAGATTGGCAGTCTCTACGACCTTCAGTTGTACATGATCGGTTTTCTTAGTTTTAGGAATTTTCTTAAACCTGCCAAATGGCAGATAATATTAGTGTCGATAACTTAAAAAAATTTCCTCAGCTCAGACGGAAAATAATATGAAATTTAACGTTTTGCTTTTAAACACCAAAGTTTTATTAATATATTTTTCTTTTTGGCCGATTGTAACCGGACAGTGGTAGTAGAGTGTTCAAGCACTAGCGTTAATTTTGGATTTGTGAGTGAGCGAGATATTTGGTCAGCGCTCAACATCGAGGTCTTTAGCTCTGGTGAGGGGTGACATGAGGTGAGTGTGGAGCAGCGCCGGAATGGAACGGCGGGGGAAACGGGAGATCCCCGAAAAAAAAACCCCCGTCGACCAGCGGCATCGTCCGGCAAGATTCCCACTTGCAAAAATCCGGGGATTGACCCCGCCGGGAATCGAACCCGGATCGCCTTTGTGATAGGCGTATGGTCTGACCATTCGGCTACCGTGGCCCCTTTGGATTTGTGGTTAGAATCTCCACCTAATGTTTACTATTTTTGTTGTCGTTTTTTACTATGTATTATAGATGTACATGACTTATGCTTTTATTATCAATTGTTTATTTCAATCAGAATTTTTGTTTCACTACATTTACTGGTAAGTTATTGTAGAAAGTAACTTACGGAATTGAGTGGATTGCTATAATATAAATATTTTTTAGTACTCAATTATTCGAAAAAATTTGTTTAAAATGCATCATAGATATTATATACTTTTTATTGAGTTGACTAAATGTCCCAATCTTAGGCTACAGTATTTTTTACGAAGATGTGCATTTTAAGTATTTTTTGTTGAAAAATAATTACAATTCCTTCCTAACTTTGGACACGTACAAGCATTTCCAATAATCTCTATTCATAAGGGGAAAATATATGTTATAGGCCTACATATTTATTTGTTTTCGTAACGTACGCGTTCCGGTACCATTCGTTTGATTGCGATTAAATTTTGGTGGGTTGTGCGTGTGCCCAAGAAGGTTACTTGACACCATTACATAACTTACAAAAATAAAGGGCGGAGTGACAAAACAGAGCAAGAGAGCAAAACGACGGACACAATAATTTAGCGAAAAAGTTTTACTTTTGAGTGTTTCTAAAACGGTCATTAATGATATTTAACGTAATTTTGTAAATTTTTTTAGAATTTTTCAAAATCTAAAAACCACGCGGATGAAGTCGGGGGCAAAAGCATGGGTGTGTATGTATGTGTGTGTGTGTGTTCGTGTGCGTGCGTGAAAAAGAATGCTATAACAACACGTTTAGGTTTCCAGCAAAAAAAAAAAAAAACATTATCTACAGATATAAATAATAATGTAAAACAGTAAATAAAGAGAAACACGAAGTGACCTGTGTTTGAACCACGATTGCAACGTTCTGTTATGCGCCGCAAACGACTGAGCCAATCTAACGTTGAGATTGGCGATTTTCCATATATTAAACCAATCGTACATAAACATTATACGCGTCTTTTGTTTTCCAGCTACGTGCTTATTTAATTTCGTTGCGTGTATTTGTTAAAGTTTTGTGTGTGTTATTTTTTTTTTTTCCGAGATTGCTAAGATATCTCGTAGAAAGGGCTTGTTTGACGGGTTTTCATATACGAAAAAATAGTTGTGTATATTATAAGATATATGCTAATTTATTATTTCCATTTAATTAAGACGAGTCGTTAAGATAAAAACATTCCTTTTTGTGTAGCAGTTATAACTAAAGCTTCGTCATATGCCCGCCATTGGGAGTTACACACTGCTCGCGAGCAGTTGGTAAGTTCCTACCTGACTCGTGACGTCAAACGACCTCCATTTTAATCTTAGAATACCAAACAATTGTTTGGAACCGACTATTGTTCAGTAACAACTTTTCTTCTTAGGAAATAGAAACTCAGAATAAGCTCCCTGGTATACCTTCGGGTTTAAGTACAGTGCCCCGATTAAATATCGCCACCTGCTATTTGCACCGACGCAGCGCAACGCAAGTGTTGAGCAAGTTAAACGGGTCTGCTATTGCTGTATGCGAGTATTTTATTCCAATGCAAAGCAACCAGACGCAACGCGGGTGCAAATTTTGAGTTGCGCCCATAAAAACCCAGGTTCTGCTATACAAAATAGCCGGCAAGATTCCGGACAACATTCGGGCCGTACGGACGACAAGCATGTCTCGGAACAGCCAACCCAACCTTCGCCCCAGTCTTGTCAAATACAAAATGTCACCCTCCCCGACGGCGGGAACACGTAGTGGATTTTCATTTTCAGTTGAAAATTGTATTCTTTTTACCTTGCTTTACGTTAGAGACATAACAAGACAACGTATTTGTAAGTTTATAAAAATCAAAATGTCGTTGACATAAAAATATGAGAATATTATAGTCGCAATGCGTGTACCGTAGTCCAGAATAGAATAGCATCTCAGTTAATCATATTTCCAACTATTTTAACCTTAGCTAAACATCTATTGTTTTGACTAAATTCCTTAAATCTGTGTAACATTGCTGCAATTAAAAAAATTATGTACTTGACACTAATCATTCGAAACAAGTTTTGATAGTGAACTTTAATTACGTCTGTCAACGGATTATAAAAAATAAATAAATAAAAACTGGTGTGAAAACTGAAAATTCTTAATTTATATAAGTTATCAATTTATAGTAAATTTTCAGGCATTCCTACTTATTCTTTTAATACTTACGTCAATTGTTCTCAAGTGTATGTACTACCTGATCGGCATCTGATCACACCAAATAATTTAATTTAAATACTTTTTTATACGAAATTTTGTTGAAGTCTGCTAGGATACTGTAATGTAAATGTTAACGTCATGAAAATTATTTTTAAAGAACTTCAGTTTAAATAGTACCAAAATAGGTTATTTGGTGTGATTTTATGTGTTTCAATTTAAAATATTTTACTAATTTTATTGCATAAAATAAAATCTGATTATTAAAATCTGCGTGTCACAGTGGCAAACTTCACTGAACTCTCTCTCTCTCTCTCTCTCTCTCTCTCTCTCTCTCTCTCTCTCTCTCTCTCTCTCTATTATATGTATACACTAACGCGTGCAGACACACGCACAAACACATATTTATTTATGTATACATATTAGAAAATTTATGTTTATATATTATAAAATTTCTCAATATTTTTAAAAGTCCTTTCATCGTAAATTTTTATTCTAAGCGCCTTTACAATTACTACACAAATAAACTCCAAAACCAACACAGAGTAAATGAGATTTTTTTGATACGGTACTCTGGCTAGCAATATGTCGTTTGTATTATCAGCAGAATGCGAATTAATTTCGCCAAAAATATTATTTTTTATCCTCATACATCTTTAAAAACTGACTTAGTGTGAATAATTTAAACAAGTGGCATTAAATAAATTAGTGTTTTTAAGAAATGCTAGATATAGTTTATCTAAAATATCTTGTGGAACAACAATACTGTAATGACAATATGCTTCGATTTACATAAGCGATCGTTCGTAAACAATTTTATAGTTATATTTCTTGTATGCTCTGCTGGAATTATTTCTAATATTATTCCTGGAAAGCTGATTAGAGTCGTTAGTAGTATAAATGTTTTACATAAACGGATCTGAAATAAATTTATAGTGTATACTCAACACGTACTGACGAAAAAGGTTATAGATCCGACATTTTGTAGTAGACAAGGTTTTAAAAAATTGATTACTGAACAAATACAGATTAATAAAATTCTTTGTTTTCCCAACACATACTGACGAAATGGGTAATGGGATTTATAGAAACACACACACACACATGTATATACTGTATATATATGTATGTATATATATCGAACAAATACAGATTTATTGAAATTATAAAGTCACTTTAATCACACTGTTGTTACTTATGTATATACAGGATTTAAAATTCTAATAATTCTATTTTTTGGGTCAAATACAACTATCAATAAAATATTTTTTATTATTAACATAGCTTTACGAGCGCATTTCTGTTCGCAAAATGAGCAATGTCAAATGAAAAATAAAAGAAAATTTTAATGAGAGGATTCGTTGTTGGAGCAGTAGATGATGGGCTTACTTTGATTTTCCCTGACAAATGAACTCACGAAAGGATTTATTCCGAACCAATTAACTGCTTAAAAAGATGGAAACGGAAAACAGGGAACACGAAAATATTTGAAATGTTTAGATGAGATGAAATGGTAGTTACATCTATTAAATAATTTTTACTGTTTTACAATATTAAAATTGTACCGTGGTGTACGCATTGTTGAATACGTATCTGACGTCAGAGACGAAGTACATTATCCTGGTACGGCCGTACGGGAACGATTATATAGCTAATTATTTAATGAAGAAAAACTTTAGAGACTGAAATCATTGCTACACGGTAGTAAAATGGAATTTACGATGAAAATTTATTTCTGAAATGCGAAAGAGGGTAGCAGTTTATATACAATACCAAATCTCCCAATTTGAAACACTAAATACGGCTGATGGTTGTCCGTCTTGATAAATATTTTGTTCTAAAGAAATGGCTGTATTAATGTAAGTGAAACAATGGAAAAATGATCACATTAGCATGATCGTGTTAATGTACGTTTTACTAGAATGTTGCAGTGAATTAAGAGGATGTGCTGAACAAAAGGAAAATAATGATAGAAAAATAAATACAGCATTGTGCAGAACATCATAGTTCGCAGCTTTCCAAACTGTAAAAATACTTCCTAAACAGCGTCGGGAGTTTTCCAACCACATACAGTACGGGATACGTACTACAACTCTTCTTGTAAATACAGCAATTGTTATAATTGTTACTTTACACGTCAAGAAGCATTAACATAGATTTGACTGTTTCCTAAAATGTATACGAACGCTTCCACTGATGCATGAGAAACAATTTCACAATAACCACATTATTATCACTCTTCGGTGTGGAAAAGTTAAAAATATATTTTTACAGTGCAGACAATGTCGCTCCGATGGTGAGGGGCATGCATTTAATTAGGTAGCCATATAGGAACAGCCATGCGTCCGCAATATAACAAGTCTACGTTTGCTTAAGGCTCGGCTTCAGTCGCCATATTTAATTTTATTATTTTTCGCTGTTTTGGAATTCCGAGGAGAATAATGTTAAACCGGCGACTATACCGAAAATTATATTTACCTTGAGCTACAATATAAGCATGGCAATAGAGCTAGTAATGTATAGTTAGGTCTCAATTTGTCGGGCAAATTATGAATATTAAAACATTTGCCACACGTATTATGGCGTAATTATATGTTAATAGCTAAATGACAAGGTCTGCACTGTAGCGAAATGTAGATAGAATTTGAGGTACAATCGCATGTTTAACATTTTTCGTATTTGAATTACAAAAAAAAGCGATTAAGAATAAAATTCCTTATGGCGACTGAAACCGAACCTTAAATATAACTCGTGATATTGACGGTGTATTGTACCTTCACTGTTCCTAACTAAGCCAGTACACGTATTGTTGAAATGAAGAGATCACGTTTAGAAAATGTGAACATCTGTGCACAAAGTCATATTAGCTTATATTTATGAATTAATTTCTAATGTGGCACAAAGTTACATTTGATACGTATGAGATGTTATTTCTGTAGCTTGCTATAAAATAATTGTAATTTTATGTCATCACTTTGGATGACGCAGTAATTTAGTACATGTTATACTATACGATGTACGAAAAACCGAGCATATTGGCTAAGCAGTAACGCGTTGGTTCTAGCATTCGAGAGAACGCGGGTTCAATCTCCGACCCCGGCCACCCATATTTCGGTGTACCAAAGCTTTCTACAATCGCTCCAGGCGAATGCTGGGATGGGCCCTTAAATAAGGTCATAGATGACTCCTTTCTTAGTTGCTACCCTTGTGTGCAGTTGTCGTACCCTCTGCGAGCACATCGCTGTCGATGAGACGTAAAATACAATCAAATAAAAATGTATAACTATCAACATGTTATTGAGCGATATGCTATTTCCACATATCTGCCATAAATTTACATTAATAGTATTTTAATTTGACAAAAAATTCAGAACTACACACTTTAGGAAATCTTTAAATCTGTAGATATTTATGCTTGAAATTCAAATTATACATTTATTATTGGTACTATTTATGTCACTGCAAAAATCGCTTTAAAAGATTAAGGCTTACGTTATGAAAACAACTGTTCTGAACAGTTTTGTGACCATACTAAAGTTTTTGCTTTAATGTATTTAGGTTATAGTTCGTAGGATAATTTTTAAAACAAATCAACAGTTGTCCAATAAACACTGAAATTGTTAACTGCATTTATCAACCGATAGTAATAAAAATATAAGATTTTTAACTAAGCACGACACCATAGGATATAACAGTGTTTTATGACCACAGCAAGGCATTATAGCCCAAGTTACGTAAAACAAATTCGTAACAATAATTGTTATTAAAATATTTATTTTTTAAGGTACGTTACTGAGCAACAACGCAAGGGGTTCATACAAATCGATACTAAAACGGAAGTATATAAGGGCAAGAAATATATTAAACGTATTAGTTTGCTGGACATGCGTAGAACACACTAAACGCATCTAACTTTCTTTCAGAGCTCGATACAAGAAAACATTATCCACACAAGAAAGATATACTTATTTGATTCAAGTTTAATTTAATACTAAATAAATTTGTGTCTTCTTTTATGTCAACGGTGTACTCACCGATTTCTCTAATAACATTTTAATTTGATTAAGTGAAAATTCCAGGAGGGTAAGTACGTTGACAAAGACCATTGAAAACTTTCAATGCCATGATTCTGAAACTGTGAATATAGCAATAATATTAACACAGCAGGTAAAAAATTGTGACAATTTAGTATAGTTAAGATTTTATTCAAAATGTTAACTTCCGATAGGTAAGAAACTTAATATCATTTTAATAAATAACATTTATAAAAGGCAGATACAAAAAAGTACATTAAAAAGTAATAACACAGTTATGATCTTTGAAAGAACTGTGCAATGGGAGTGCATGACTGGATTCAGTTTCTTGGACGTACTCCATTGCAAATGACTGTCAAAGTAAACAGTACGGATGCACTGACGTGAAATAGCTCTCGTGAATGCACTTACTGTAGGAGGTTGTAATAATTCACGAACAGGAGTAAAGTAGGTTGTCTCGGATACGTGACAATGCTTTGCCAATCGTCACGTCTGCAATCAGTTTAAATAGCATGATATACAATTCATCGCTAAAAGCATCAGTTAAAAAGGTCTCTCGAAGACAATTTGCAAACAACATAATACAACAACCCTAGACAAATAGTTTGTCCAAACTTCTTGAGCAAACATTTTTCTCAAGTAACGTACTTATGAAGAATAATCTCTGACGCTGAAATATAGTACATTTAATTGCGGCGCGACAGATTACCCAATACGTCATTCTGAGTAAATGTTTGCCCTTAAAGCTGGCAGATATTATTATTTAAGAATGTTTGTTATAGTTTTTTTTCGAGATTGACTTTCGAAAACGAATAGAATTCAACAGTTTTTTTTCTAGTCTTAATTTATCTACCAAACACTCTTAAAGGTGGCAGGAATCAAAATACCACGTTCGCATCGTATTTACACACGTTATTTTTATTTATATTATATATAATACTAATTTCGCGCTCCTATTTTGAACCCTGTTCCTTCCTCCCGTATCACTTCGTTGTGGTTTAGGTTACGTCTATTTTTTACATTCATTTCGCACCATTTGACCAGTTTCGTCTGATAACAGCATCTCATTCTCACCTCGGGTTGACGAGGGTCGGACCGAGAAGCCACTCTCGTGACTTATTAAACGCTTGAAAAATTACTCTTTACGCAGTTTCCATGTCTCAAGTTAACATTTAGTTTAACCCACCCTACCCTCGCCGTATGTTTGTACGCGAGGTCCATTTTGTAATCAAACTGACTTCATAATTACGAGAGTATTGCTTGCCCCGTGCGCTGTTTACACTGCGAAATTGCAATATGCGAGTGGCTAATGCAATTAGTGAAGTCTTCACCACAACATTTCATCAAGCAAACAATAATAAATAATACGACAAATTAACAGGATAGTTTGGATCAGAACGGAAATATTCTTATACACGTTTCAATTTACGATCTATTCACGAGTATTAACACAAAGTAAAAGAATGAAGAGAACCACAACGTGTAATTACAGTCACCAAGGTTTAATAAGCTAATTTCTTGATTTCTCTATAATTCTCTTACACTAAACAATTGTATGGGTGACATGAAGAAGGTAAATATTTCACTTCAGCAAACTTTCGGTAAAACGGAGTAGCTGTTTTGCTACTTAAATATAAGTTGAATTGGAATACTTACAATTATTAAACATTGGTTGGTAAGCACTTAGGAAGTTGAACATTAACTAAAATACATATACTTAATGTAACAAATTTATTTGCAGTCCAAGTCGAAGGAATATTTTCCTTTTTAGTCTCAATGAGTTGAGGGTACTTTGAAGTTCGATAAAATTAAAATTTACATGCTTGTTTTCATAATACAAGTGCATTTATTTACAATAATAATATGTTTTATACCATCATACCTACGCTATACTATTCCAACGTGTACAACGTCATTGTTGTACATTCACAATACAATATTCTACATCAACATAAAAAATACTACTTTAGCGAATAGCAAATCATGCCATAACGCTGAGCTTAAGAAGGGAATGATTACCTTTGACAGCGTATTGCAAACCACAAAGTCCTATATTGGTACCTATTAAGAATCATGAAGTATTTCCTTTCTTAATCACAATCGATGAAACTACATAAAAAGTAAAACTTGGCTGTCTCAGTTTATTTTCGGTAAAATGTGGAATGTTTACCTCTTTCACCTCACACATTCAATTCAAAAAATTCTGTTCTGTTCAGTTCAGCAATGTTAAAATTTACGAGCAACATCATCTCATTGTAAGTAGGTTAGCTTAATTATAACGCTTATACAAGCATAAAAATGTAAAAAACTTTTACAGAGACGTTCGTGAAACAGAGTGGAAAATTGATTTCGTGGAGTATTTTGTATTCACGTCAGAAAACCTAAATGAGACAATAAAAAAATGCCGTCGTGACATGCTCGTCCGAGGAAACCTACTGTGTTATTTGTCTCTTCATAGTTGTTTCGTTCGTATTGTGTTGTCGCAGTTGTCATCCTGTCTCTCGTGTAACATTGTATTCGTCACAGACTGTCTGAACCGCCTTTACTGTGGCTTCTTTTCGTTTATTTTTATTTTGTTATTTGACACATCTAATGAGATTTTCGTGTTTTATTTATGTGTGTGTGATTATTGTCACAATCTTGGTTTTACGGGACGGCATCGCACTGCAATGGCGTATGTCCCACATTGTTTTACTATATCAGTTATTCCCATTTTATTAAATTTTTAAAGACAAAATGGAACATTAATATCTTTGTATGAATCAACTCTTGGCTCAATACTAATTTTGTTTTTAAAAATTGGTTCCAAGATAGACAGTGACAGCTAGAACTGTACAAAAATCACAATGGAATTCGTAATCGAATGTGCGTTAAGTAACATTACATTATTTTTTTATTGTTTAGCAAATACATGCCTTAGTTTAAACGTTGAATAAGCATTGTAAATTATACGTTCTATAATATAATCTTATTATTCATTTGTGAAAGAATTATTAGGGAAAAAGTAAAAAAGAATCGTTTTTTTCTTCAGAGTGGTCATTTATTTATTACTAAAACAATCACAAAACCGTATCGTATCTCAAACGCTGGATTGACTTCCAAATGCGTTTTCATTTCTTTCTGTAATTTTTTAAAATGATAAAGCTTACATGACATCAGTACAATGTATCTGCGTGAACAAAAATGTCGCATTTTAGCTGTAATATTATTTTAACAATTTCTTTCTTTCGAGCCTCTTAATTTTTGCCTTTTATAATCCAGTATGTAGAGGTACCGACAGTATAAGGAAATCAGGCCACACAAAGCTTTTGGCCAAACACAGTATTACAGTGCAGATATTTGATGAAAGGCATGTGTTTTCCATGTTTCAGGTTTTAAAGGTGTGGTCAATCATGTAATGAGCCTGAGGTACATGATCGGTATAGCGTGCGAGGTGCAGAACTGACGAGTTTCCCTTCTGTTATTGGTTCACGTTAATGTGTGACTATTAATTAGTGACACTCTAATTGAAAGGCGAGCTAGGCTTACTAGTAATTAAGTTGTGCTGCGTATCCCTCTGATATATTAAATCCCCCGTGAGAAGATTGAGTTATTTTCGCCTTAATTATCTGGACGTTAAAGAGAAAAACACGTTACAATTAAAACGTTACAAGATTCTTAAATTTTATTTGTTATAAGGCAAAATAAAATGTTATTAGTTGACAAATATCAGCTTTTTGCATAGTGGTGATCAATACAATAACAAAAAAACTGAGAATTAGTTATACATCCGAACATGTAAAGTCTACCCTTTTCATAATTTCCTGTTACGTAATGTTTTGTAATCATTGCAAACGTATTTATACGTGAATTACAAAACTCACGAAACACAATAATACGCAACTACAAGTACTGCCAGTGTGTGAAACGAAATGTCCAAACGTTTCTAAGTTAATTAATGGTGCTGTTTGCTTGGAGTTCGATATTTTAATGCCACAGAACCTAGTTGAACGCCAACAGCGATCCAGACGCAAATCAAATGCCGCATCACCGCGACTTGATAAGCACCGAAACTGACAGCAGTATTTTCTCTAAACAGTTTTTGCAGTGGGACATTAATAGTTAGAGAAATATTATACATTCACCACTTACACACCACAGTGACCTCTACATAATATCGCTCTAGATCCAGAAGATCAGAGGAAGATTGACTTCATTGAACATTCTGGTCTCGCATTTTAAAATTTGACGAAGCAGTCATCCTACTTCACATTACTGAACGGCGTATATTTTGCTTTGATACAACAACATATTTTTGAAAATGATTATTGCTTTGTATAGAAAGGTAGCCTACATATTTTGGTAAACATATGATGTACAAAACACTCAGAAAAATATGCCAATATTAACCGTTACATCGGTTTTGCGAAATGATTAAGGTACTGAATTTCTCTTATTATTGTGATGTCTAGGGTCGATGTAGGCTTTAGAATAAAGCTTGTGTGGACCTGGTAGATGGTATAGTAAGAAGTTATCAGTACAGTATTAGCGGAGAAGGATATATTTTAAATTGTTAACTAACACAATCCTTGTAGTGAGACTATATCCACGGACGCCAAATGTATAGGTTACAAGAAATTAAATTACTACTTTCAGAAAAGTATACTTGTTCTTAAAGACAGACCGTTTATTTGGTTACACAACTTCTTATTCAGGAAATAGTGACTTTCATTGTATCTAATATCTGAGATAGTGTATTTTTCCTCAGGGTTTAGGTAAATTTCAAACATATAGTTTATATGATTTTTCCTGTGCATTTCTATCCTGAAAGAGCACGTTTTTAAATAATAATATCCTGTTGATCACATTATTTTAATTTTGAAGCAAGGTGGGTCACGTTAGCTTTCAGAAGAATAATATGATATTCTCAGCGACAGAACAAGTCCCATAAATGACGTCTAAACATACTAAATATTGATTATTTTGATTCCTCTTGTTATATTTTTTGTACCAATAGTGAAATATGTTTCTTAAAGAATTTTTATCTTTATAGGATAACATACTAACACGTTTCGTGTTTTAAAATAACAAAATTGTGAAATCCCACGTCACATCATTTCATAAAATTGTTTGTTTATGCTAGTTAATGATTTAGAAAATAACGTAATCTGTCTACGTCGTTCCTTTTAAAAAGGATAGTAACAGACCAGTAAAGCAAAACATGTTTTATAATATCGCTGGGATATCATAATTTATCCGTAGTAATTCTTAATTTTAGAGAAATGTGCAACTATACTGGCCAATACAAGAGGTTCGACCATTATGATTTATGCTACACAGTCCTATTCACATGACAGAAAACATAAATTAAGAAAAACACGAATGACAACTAACACTTTCGTATTTGCGCTGAATACCACATTAATTATCAGAAGAGAGAGTTGTAGTTTCCATCCGGATAGAGAAAACAGAATGTTATATTCATTCAGGTATCCCGTTAGCGTAGACGTAAGTAGACTTACGGTTAGTGAGTTGCATCTTGATGAGATTTGTAACTATATTCTCTGGTGGCAGTTAGAATAGGAACATATTCGTAGTGTTGTGGTTGACTAGTTTCACTCATGCTGAGCGACCTAGTTTTCACTATCACGGGAGTGTCCCTTCATCACACAGCCCTATTCCCTCTCTAGGCTGGAGCAGAAGTGAGACCCTGGGGCCCAAAGCAGAATCCCTGCTAAGCTCACTTCTCTCTGCGGGCGAATAACTCTTCCCCACTTAAACCCTTGTCAAAAAGGATTTTTTCTTCCCACTGTCGAACGTTTAATGCTGAAATTCACCTCGATTATTCGGATTGTACTTAGATGAATTATTACTCAAAGAGATTTGGCTGAACCTAATTGAAAACCGCGTCAGTGGATTTGAAGGATTACGGCTTATTATTTTTGTGGTTCAATAGCATATATATTTTTTCACAGTTACTGTTTGCTGATACACTATTAATTAAATTACTCCACATTTCATGTAGCAGTTTCCCTAATAAAATCAAATATATTGGCTTTAACATAAAACCAATTATATAGCATTATCACAAAAACTAAAATTCCAATTCATCTTAGTTACATTATAACACATGTAGACATATCGTGTGTGTTTTAAGAGTACTGTGTACCAATTTCAAATCTCCGCGTTTGACGCCCGGGAACAGCGGAGTGATAAGAGCCAGAGCACCACTCTCGACAATAGGCACATGGCCTCTATTCGCAGCGCGCTAAACTGGTGTGGAGTGTTTTCTTAGAACTCTTATTCCTGTTGGACTTTAAGATGGCGTGATACACAATTCAACGCTAAAAGCATTTATCTATAACTATAGGTTTCTTGAAACCAATTTGCGAAAATTAAACAATAACAATCCTAGATAATAGTTTTAACCAGCGTTTTAAACAAAAATTTTTTCCAATGTAACGAACTTCTGAGGCACAATCTCTGACGCCGGAACCTCGTACATTGAACTACGGCGCAAAAGATCACGAGTAAGGAATTAGTAGTCCTGGATGAATATTTACTCATAAAGTTGGCAAATACCATTATCTAGGATTGTCATTGAGTATTGTATCCATATTGGCTTCGAAAAAAACGTAGAAATCAATTGACGTTTTCAGCGTTTATTTCTCTACCACGCACTCTTAAGCGGTAACCCTAAAATTTTAATTTTGTATATTATGTAGTAAAGACCAATAAACGCATCTTATTTTGTAATTTAAGGATTTAGGTCGTATTTTCAGAGTTACAGCAGTCAAAAAAGCCGTTTTTAGCCATTTCCAGAGGCCCCAAAATCATGTTACTAACAAGCATACTGAATTTTCAAAGTGTGGCATACGTAGTTTCAAGTGGGTGTCCTTTTTTATAGATAACAGTAATAAGAATAAGTTCGGCGGTTTCGCGTAAAAAAGTATTCGTGTGCCGCACCACAACACTGTCCAACGGCTAAGTACACAGTCCTCTTAAATACGTAAGACATATTTAAGTTATACGTTATTCTTCACATTAAAGACTGTCTTGCTGTTTCTTGCGAGGTTTTGTGCGTACACCTGTGCGTGGAAAGGAAAATGATGATTTGATCACTCAATAAATATTATCTTACGTTCCATATGTCCTTGTCAAACCTCAAGTGATTTGCCAAGAAAATAACGGCACTAACACTATAAAAGTAACTGTGCTTATGCAGATAATTGTAATAACTCGAGATACTTTTTTTTTTAATTTGACAGTATAATTAGCACGCACACATACTAATATACAGACTGTCAACTATCTTTGCGAGATGATTCTTTCTAAAAAAATGAAGTAAAATTAGATAATATAAGATTTTTGTAGCCACACATAAAATGAAGAAATTCGCGATTGAAAATTGACAGTATAACCAACGTAAGTTAAAATAAACGAATGCAAGGTGAATTCAGTGAGGAATTTCCTGGTGCCGTATTAAACCAAATCTGCAACCTATGAACAAAATTGGGTTCAAATATCATCCCCTTTCATTAGGTAATGAGGTTGTTTAACGTCCTGTGTATTGCGTGTTGCCTACCTGTAATGTCTACGTACATTTTATCGAGAACGGTCCGTTTGAGTGTGTCATGACACAGTTCGAACTGTTTTAGCTTTCATTCCAAAGAAAAAATAGACTTATAAGATCATTTTCCTGTTTGTGTGTGTGTCCCCTAGAAACGTGTAAATTTGTGGCCGAATGGTATAAAATTAGTTACGTATAAAGTACTTAGTGACTTGACTTTTGATGTATTCTGTTTATGCCGTGTTCATATTTTATAAATGTCTGCCATATTAACAACTGTCCACACAAATATCTAATAGACCGTATTATAACTTCATAAAACTAGGTACACAAAAATCTCCTATGTATTTAGTTAATGCCGTATATATATATATATATATATATATATATATATATATATATATAGCTTCAAAATGGCAGCCATCTTTTAATTTTTAGCAAAATGGGATATATTTCATCAAACTCGGCGCACATATACCACATTATAACAAGATTTAAATTTTGTGTATTTCATTCATGCTATGCATCATATTTGCTACCACTCTAATTTTTTTGACATTTTCATTGCGGAATATTTTATTATCAAATGTTTGTAATTTTATTAAAAATATATACAAATATTGTTTTGAAGTTAGATTCTGGATTTTATTACATTTATATCGATGTAAAGTCACAAAACCACGAAAAATAAAATATGTTGCCAATTGAAGAGCCTTAAGTTGGTCACCTCCACTCGGAGGGAAAGACTTCGGCAGATGAAAAATTATTTGGAAGCTGCTTAGCGAAGAATGAGTGATATCTTCTTAAGTGAAACATTTATAAACATTATATGTTAGCATATCCATTTTATGTATTTCATTTGCTCTTAAAGCTTATTTATCCGCGGCATAATAAAACGAAAATAGGAGTTAATTTTTATCATTTTAAATTATCAAAATGTAAGTGCAGAAGTTTTAAAAATGAAATGGCGAGTAAAATATACCTGCATCTCTAATATGACGCTGTAAAATGATAAGGTCATCACTTACATAGACGCAAGCTATCGGCGAGATAACTGCACGCAGTTCAGTGACGAGACCCTAGAGGCTAGCATGCGGCGTGATATGTGTTCTGTGTCGTATTTATAGGCTTCAAAAGAACAAAAACAGGTCCAGCCAGGCCGCCATATTAAGTTCAGACTTACGTTCGGTTTTACCAACTCGTCCTATTTTCACCTAGGCAGTGTTCAATTATCACCGAAACCAACATAGCGAGTGATGGGTGTTTATCTGTTACAAACACGATTTTCTTGGGTCATAATTTGCTAGGAGCAGCGTAAATTTTGAAATTAAAAAATCCGCACGTTGGTACTTTATAAAAGAGTAGTCAAATGAGATAGCCATCAAATCAGTCTACGTAAAGAATATAACATATTACTGTAAACAATAACCTGTTTCATAAAAATTTTAATTATTTACTCTCCAAAAATGTCGAAAAATATATATGTATATATACATATATGTATGTTTATATACATATATAAACGGATGAATACGCATGCAAAATATTAAATAATTAAATTAGCAAATATTTTACGTAATATATATTTGTATATACACACACACAAACACACAGGATGTTCCAGAATTACTTTTACAAACTTAGAGGGAAGGTTTCTTACACAAAAACAAGAAAAAAAAGGGCCTCGTAAACATAGGTCTGAGAATTCTGAGTTTTCGAGTTTTTAACGAAAGTTTAGTTGAGTGTGTCGCAAGGTATCAGGTAGTAAAATTTATGTTGTTAGATAATTGAATTATGCCCTCATTTATTTTGTATTCTCTGTGGTGGATGTAAGAGTACTGACAGGATGCTATAGTGCATAGTTCGACGGGGTGCATATGAGTGAAGAAGCAAGAGGATGTTATTTCGATCATTAAATGTGTGTTTCTGGTATTTGCAGCGGTGAAACAGTCATAAACTCAGAAAATCACAATAAATGTTCGAAATTACGTCTCTTGTTTCCTCACACACATGTACACGTTGGATTACGTACTGTAAAACCTTTTACCAATCTGGCATAGAGGATACACATGAGGAGCGCATCGGCGTACTTGTATCAATAAAATAATTCGGTTATCTAACAAAGTTTTTTACTACCGGTTTCCTTGTGACACACGGAACTAAACTTTCGTTAATAACTCAACAATTAAAGGATTTCCGTATCTATGTTTACTTATACTTTTTCCTTGTTTTGGTGAAAGGAACCCAACCTTCTTAAACTTCCTGTGTGTATAAAGTGACACCTATCGTTACTTCGCCTTTGCGAATTTCTGCCCAATATGTGGTCAATATTTCTTCTAAATCATTAACCTTGTGCACAATGATTATAATTTCACTATAGAACTTCTTGCAACTGCCACAGAGTCTTGCATTTAATATAGCATTCTAAAAACAAAAATTTCTTATAGAAAGGCGTAAGTTCCTTCTTGTACTTCTTGGCAAACGACTGACTCGAATATACAGCAAAGTATAAAAAATTAATATAAACGATTCTTTAATAGTGTATTATTCGATTGCTATAAACCACGGTTGTCTATTTTCAGTGAATAATATCATTTAAGATTTCTTTAAACTCAATTCATAAGCTCATCATTTTCAGTTCCACGGCAACCTAAATTTTCCTTATTTTATAAATGGTACATTTCTAGGTAAACTTTATCAAATTTAAGGCGAAGTAATCCTTTAAGCATTATAAGGAAACTAAGTTCTGTTAAGTGGCACTTAATTTTAATGTGTTGGTGAAGTCGACAATTAATGTTTTAAGGAAATCAGAGTTTGTTTGAGTTACATTTTTATAGGTTATGCTGAAAATTTACATACAAAGAATTTTTAAAGGTTATGCTGAAAATTTGCATTTAAAGAAAACAATAACTAGCGAGAGTTTTTTTGTCTGTAAAGTAAGAAGAGTTATCGTTACATTTCTTAGACAAAGCATGGCATAGGATAGACGATTGTTTAACGCCAGTAAAAAAGTTTAAGTGTTGACGAGTAACAGAATTTAATCAACAATAAGTAACTTAATTACTAGCTAATATCACTTCCTATGTGAATTCATAGATAATAGAATAAACCAAGCTTGATTTGTGATTTTTGGCTAAACCTACGCGTGCTTATGGTACCGAAGCACTCTTCCTTGGATTATCGGTGAGAGGAGGGGCAAGCAAGAGAGTATAAAATGAAGGACTTTCGAAGACGTATGTAGTAAATTCTGATAGGCTGTTATCCGTCTATGTATGCGTAAAAGGGATCTAGGATCGATCGCCGTGGGAGGTCGTTAACTTTCAAACGGCCTCGTGGTTATCTTTAACTGCCAGAACGCGATGGAATGACGTACTATTTCAGCTGGCAAGACATTGGATTTTCGGTGAAACTGCAGAACGCAGGTTTGGAACCGTTAAAAAAAATATTGTGTTAATTTATTTTAAGGTGGAAACAATGTAAGGAAAGCAAATCCTCGAGGTTTATTCTAAAGAACATGTTTTATTCACATGTTTGTGGATTCCTTCAACTTATTTTGTAGAAAAGAATTATAATATCGGTTTTCAGGTACCATAGTGATCACACGGTAATTGAATAACTGTGTTAAAGATTGTAAATGAATTAAATCGCTACCACTCGCCGATACGTATCTGTGAAGTGACTAGACAGCTCTGCAATCCTACATAATTATTACTGAAGTTTTCTCTCTTTTTTTTTATACCGATTGTTGTGATTTTAGGCTATTAACCTATACAACCATACACTGGCAAATTCTAACAAAGATACTTACGTTCAAAATCCATAAAGAAAAATCTTTGACGATACACGTTTCAATTTACTGCTATCTGAATATCTCCCACAAAGTAAGAGTTTCCAGAAAAATGGGAAATACCGAATTGTAAATTTTCAAAGGTAATATTTTTGGGGGCGAAGAGGGGAGAACTAATAAAGCGTGGGATGAGGGCCAGAATAATTCTTCAGTAAATACTTTCTCCGTTGTAAACAGTTTCAAACTTAATGTTTACAAGTTGTTTTCGATAATCGGAACAAATTAATGCAAATCGCAAACTTCTGCATTTGTAACAGGCTAGAAGTTTTCGGTTGGCGTAACAGAAATAGCGAAGCTCGCTTATTTAGTAAGATCGGCGCGTATACAGGATGGCCAAGAATAAGTGTTACAAATTCATAGGGATGGTAGATGTGCATGTTTGGAACATATTTGATTAAGGAACCCATGTCCGGAAATGCATCCTTATACCTGCAATGGTGCACCAAAGTAACAGGGGTAGGCAGGCAACCTTTCGACAACAAGCCAGTGAAAACATCTGATGTGTTGTGTTATGTACTACCCGCTTTGACGCTCTGTGACTGTACGAGACACCGTGCATGTGTTACACTCGCTACGTTTATTGTCGTAGTTGTAGAGGCTACATGGAAGGCTACACATTGGCAGAGCTAGCCGATATGCATTTAGTGTGTGGTGCAGCAGGCGGCAATGGAAGAGAGGCGGAGAGACAGTATCGTCAGAGGTTTCCTAACCGACGGCACCCTGCACACACAATGTTCGCACGCATTGACCGCCGTT
>PNEQ01116124.1:20550-45205 GCA_003012365.1 Medauroidea extradentata | reverse complement strand
TAAGCTCACTTCCACAAAATTTTATGAGTTTACTACTTAACTCATTATATTAACAACAATTTTTAGATTTCAAAGAATTGATTATAGATTCACATGTTTGGTTTGCACCATTATATTCACATTTTTTATGTTCAATTGTAAAAACCTTTCCTAAAAGATTAATATCTGTTTCGTCATTATTTGTAGGTTTTATTTCATTTACCACATTATTTAGAAAAAAGTTGTTAAATTCATTTGCTATCTCAATAATGTTGTTAGTGAGAACGTTTTTAGAGTTGTGAAAACATAAACTGTCAACACAGGCAGCATTCGAAGTAGGTGCTACTGACATCTACCGCTAACAGCGCAGTTAATATTCCTATATGAATCTATGTGCTCTCGGTATAAAATAAGCGTTTTGCAATGTTCTAGAAGGTTTACCCGTCCCAGATTCTTAGGTGCGGACCGTGTTGAAATTGGGATTTTCTCGTTCACTGTTTTCATTTTGTCGCTGCTCCACACTTATGTTATCTCGCCTTTGTAGGTTGGTAGGAAGAAAGGCAGCGGTGAGATCGGCTATCTCAAGTTTGTTCCAGTAGCCATTTAAAAATGTTTATTACAACAAAAGCTCTAGCTTGGTGGTGTTAACATGTTCTAGGTTGCAACTCGCCATATGATTTTTACTTCTATAGGATTTTCATGGTAAAGTATAACATTTTTAGAACCGTGATTATGTTTCTACTTTCACAAACACAACACTTCAGGTAACAAGCACTGTGTATAGATTTCACTTAAATCAGAGGTTAAGGTATGAGGTCACCACGATAGGCTAACACAGTGAATATTCTGAACATATTTGTCCAAAGTGCTCGCTTTACTGTGAAGAGCTTGTAGTGGTTTTAGCATTTCTATGCATATTTGTAAGGTCAGTAACTTACATTTCAAATCTGGTAAGGGGTGCAATAAATTTGATTGAACCTCAATACTTAGCATATTTTTAACCGACTTAAAAAAAAGTAGGAGGTTCTCAATTCAGTTGCTTGTTACCTCAGAATTACATCATTTGTAAACAGATTGGGAAGATTCTTCTTCATTTTTAAATAATTAGTTTGTGTTTAAATTGTTGAATGGATCTAAATTAGTTAGCAAATTATAAGACCTAATGACAAAGAAAAGAAATTATTTTAAATTATTGGTGTTAACGAAATGAAATAACATATAATAAATAATTTGGGACTTTTGCTCGTGTTAAATAAATAAATTAATTAAATTAAAATTAAAAAATAAATTAGATAGCCTTTCAGCACACACAGTCTAGCCACGTCTAGTCTCCTCGGTGAAGACTCTGCTCCCCGAGCAGTGCTGTAACTCAGTCCCCCACCCACAAAATCATCCCTTTTTCTCTTTCCCTCTCACTCTGGTCTCTACCTGAATGGCAGACTGACCAAACCAAACAGTTTTTTGCCAGGAAGGGGGAAGGGGGAGGGGTTGGTACAAAGTCTGCACAAGTTACGGCCGCAGCCGCTTGGTGGTGCTAGGATCGTCCTCCACTAGCGCTCCAAAGCGTATAGGGACAGAACTACGTGCTCGACCTCTTTAAAAAGCGCAACAGTAAATCCCATAAGGTTGTCCTGCTCTGGTCTAGGCAACAAAAGGGAGCGAATTATTTAGCTGACTGGATATTATTTGATATGGAAACGGAATGTTTTTCTTGAAAACTCTTTCTGATTACTGTTCCGGTAAACTTTCCAAGAAGGCAATGTTACAGTATCTCCGTCTTAAAAGCACAAATGATCCGTTCACGTGCAAAATAGTCAGACGTTCGTCTCTTGCGAATTTCTGGCCAGAAATATTACTATCGCTGGTTACCTTAAAATCCGCCGGAAATGTTCACAAAACACGTCGAGGTGCTGCAGTCCTGCAGAAACGCCACGTCGCCTGGGCTGGTGTTTGACTGGTCAAAGTGGCTGGTTGTCGGCGGACATACTCAGTAGACATGCAACGATTTCAAGCACTTTCAAAATAACTATCATCGTGAAAGGCATTGCATAATCCTTCCTCCTCCACTATATAATCGATTGTCATCCGACCCTCACGAACTGGGCCGATACCCCGCCAGGAACAACTCTTCCCTGCTACACCATGTGCTTCCAACCACCACTACCGTGACAGTGTTTATACAGTTCGCTCGTCTCCCACCACTGCCTCGCAGCGCCACTTTCACTCATGCTTAGTTTCCGTTACACATATACACCTACTACATATCAGACTAAAATATAATAAAACCAATACAAAATTATTAATAGTATAACTATTATTTATCCTGTGAATATTTATATTATAACTACAACCATTTACTCTCGCAGGAAAACCAACTTCTCCAACACAAATTTCCTAACTTGTCACAAATGTTCTAACTTGAGACAATCACACTTGTCTCAAAGTTATTTCATTTTAAACTAATACATTTCTCGATTGAATGATCGTCTATTACAAACAAGTAATTAAATATGAAACGAAGTTTCAAGTTCTTTTATTTTGTAGATCTAAGATTATTTAAAGGTCTAGGTAAAGGCTAAACGCAAAAAATGTTTTGGAGTACACATTTTAACTGTTCTGAAATCAAGAAAATGTTTATGTTAAAGAGAAATCTCAAACGTAATAATAACAGTATATTCAAAATAATTATATTTTTTTTTATTTCTCTGTATCAAATACTATCGAAGGTCAAGATTCCATACAATTATAATTAACTAGCGTAACGTGGATTCAAAATCGTGACTTAATTTGTCACGGATACGAGCAATCGTTGAACGTGTCGGTAATTTTGTTCCGAACGCATTCCGCCATTGCCTCTGCATCTCACTGATTGTTTCGTTCTTCACTTGCCACCTCATAACCGCCTTCAAATGTCAGTCCTGCAGCAGTCAGGGTACTCTACTCATGACATCCAATAAAACTAAACCATTATGAGGTTGCAATCTTACAACATAACATTAATCTAATTACTCTACAAAACGTGTAATGTTTCCGTAAATTCATTTGAACAGTCTGGCCCACTACCACATTAACCCAGCGATGGATTTGTCGAAGATAGTTTGTCTAATATCCAGCACGTTTCCAGACCTCACACCTCAGCGTTTACCTACAACGCACACTCGAGAACTTTGTTGGAACGATAAAAGCCTATAGTAGTACATTATCTACGCTACGAACATCCAATGTAACTGTGAAGATATAGCACTGGACAAGTTATAGTCTAGTTCATGCACCAGTTCGGCGGCATCGCCTCTGTATCGATGCTAATGGTTAACCATTTGAACACCTAGAACAGGCCTTCTCAATAGGCGGCCCGCAGAGAGATTTCTGCTAGCCCGCCATCAAAATGTCAGAAATCAGCGAAAATGTTTTGTTATAATAATTTAAAGACAATTTCTTAATAGTTATAGTTAGGTCAATGTAATCTCTGCGTATGACAATGATTTATGTTAGACTAGTTCAATTAAATGATTCCGTACAATGCTTATAATTATTGACTGCATTTTTTTTTACTTTTGGCCCCCGAGTGTTTTTGGTAGTTATAAAATTGAAGCAAGTGGCCTGAAGGTACATTTAATTGAGAAGTCTTGACCTATAGTCTAATTTCACTTCTTCAAACATTAGACTAATGACAAATGAACCATTTATACTACTCCACGTGTACGTTATTCACTTTGAAACAGTGTATGTATTTCTGAGCTGGTCTGTACTTAAAGAGAGAAACTAGAAGAAGAGTGGAAGGTAAGAGCACCACAAGGATACGTGTGTCCAAGAGTATGTTTCCACAACTGCGCGTGCAATAGAAAGAGAAGTAACACAGTAAATGGAAGTTAAGAAGCAGCTGAAATTCCAGAAAGTGTGGGTACTTCCAGGCAAGTTTTTTAGGCGCCAACAACAGTAGGTAAGATGCCCCAGGGAAATATTTGGAACGGAAACACTACCATTTGTTGGTCTATTTGAAACGAGTCTGGGCCGTCGTTTGATTTGGCCTACTTGAAGTTATTTATCATAAAAGTAAAAACGTAGCCTTTAACATTTTTATGATCTTTGAATGATTTTTACAATGGGGATGTATGAAAATATGAGTATTCATGGATATTTGCCATTGCTTGCGATTGTTGCCAAGTCGCAGAAAAACCCACAAAAACATAAAAATACAAAGATAATCGAAAATGCAACAAAATTACGAAAAAATTAGCTAAATAAGACCAGATATGATCTTCGTCAACACATACATAAATAATTCCATAATATAAATATAGTCAGTATAAGATAATAGAGACTAACAAAAACAAAAAACAGACAGAACAAAATATATTAACAGGACAACGATGATGGACAGAAAGCGACGAGGACAACACAAATGAACACAGCGACAGAGAAGATTGTAGGTGAGACAGCACAACGAAAACAACACAGGCGAAGATAGCAGGTTCTCTTCGACAACAGATGCGACATTTCGGGAACTGAAATCTGTTCCCGTCTTCAGGCACATCAACAGTCTGACGGTCACGAACAGACTGACTGTGAAGACTGGAAAAACAAAGGTCTTGTATAGGGGAACGACCTGCTTCTAGCTCGGCCAATGAGAGCGGAGCTGTCTATTACAAGCTGCGCGACCAATCAGAAGACAGCTGCGCTCTCATTGGCCGAGCTAGAAGCATGTCCGTCCCATATATAAGGCAATTAAAAAATATTAGTTTCAACAATAAGGAAGAAAGCAAATTAAATTTACATTACATTGAAGTATGTTTCATTATTAACACAGCGACTTTGATCCAAACTGAAAATATTTTTTTTTGGAAATTGGCACTTATTTTAATATATAGTAATTTTGCATGAACTGGTGCAAACTTGATAGGACAGCTTTTCTAACTTTTAGTGAATTACTGGTAAATCATGTAATTATTTCCAAAACCTTGTTTGCAAATTGTGCAAAAATTGTCACATATTGCTTACAGAGCGTGCAATCTCTCTGAAATTTTTTTTAGTAATTTTATCAAAGTATGAGGGTTACAGAAAAAAAATGGAACTTCCATACAAGAAACAAGACAGCATCAAGTCATAAAATATTTTAATGATATAGCCTACGTTAATAAATATTTGTAAAAAAATAGGAAGACTTTCTTTAAAAAGTAGCATTGCAGTGAGGGAACGATTGAGCATTTCTACGTAATGTTTTTACATTAATCTAGAAGTGCGTAAAATAAATTCCAAAACGGAAAATAACAGCTTTTTTTTATTTATATAGTCAGAAAAAAATATTTAATTTACAAAATTTAAATAAAATCCTGCTACAGCTGTAAGTACTCTTGCCCTCCAATTTTGCCCTCATACATCGAGAACTTGGAGGGATGGTGTATTGTGTGTGTATGTGTGAGAGAGAATGAGAGAGAGGGGGAGAGAGACAGGCTGAATATGGGCTTCTACTGACGTGATATATGCAATCTAAACAGTCTAAGATTTTTTTTGCATTCGTAAAGTATTTTATTGTGGTAGTTATAAAATGTTAAATGAGTTGTACAACAAACAAGGGCAGTAATAACTGTTTTTCTCCTTACTTAACTGCCTCATTCCTATTTGGGTAGCCAATGTGTTCTGACTGGTCAAACTCTCATTATTATTATTAATGTTTACGTACCTGCAGGGATTGTTAAAAGAACAGAAATATTATGTGACCCAGTAGCCTTTAATGTTGTTCCGGATGTTTAACAATCATTGGCAGTACATACACCAATACACAATAGAATTCTTGATGCAAAACAAGTTGTGTTTATTATTTTTATTCGACATGAACGTATAAAAAACCTGGACACTTTAACTTTGATCTATTTCGTAATCACGTGTATTGCTGATGTATCTAGTAAATTTTTTTGCTTATTGGAAATGAAGATTATTGTGTGTAAGTTCATATTTTTTACACACTTTTTAAAATTATCTTTGTCGACAGTTTCCTTAATATTTTCTGTTAGTGTTGATGGCGATTTACTCATTACTTTCTTGGAAAACATTTTTGTGAAGCATTTATTTACTACAAGCAGTGTTCATTAAATGTGCAGTTGTGATTGGAAAATCTGACTTCAAAAATGGTAAATAATAAACTATAAGAGCGTTGAATGGAACATTGCAGTGAGACTGAAGTATTATTTACGCCCAAGTCTTAGTTGCTAATTTAAAAGTTTAGGGGAGTGATATACAATTTTATTGTATTTTCAGTTTTTGAGCCACAACATTAATTCAAATTGTATTAGCAGAATATTTGCTTAGACTAAGCTAAGGATATATTCTTGGTAAACTGCTTGACGTAAGTATTAAAGGAACCTTTCATTAATTTGTCATGCAGAATCATTACAGGAGAATTCTTTAAAGTCACCCGGTAATTACCTTGCAATGATTCTGCTTTAGAAATTAATACATGTTTCCATTATTATTAATGTCAAGCAGTTTACCAAGAAAATATCCTGTACTTTGTCGAAGGTAAATTATTGATAATACAATTTGAATAAATGTTATGGCTAAAAAATTAGAATTGTAATAAAATTGTTTGAACACTCCAATTTGAGCAGAAAACATTTAGTAAATATATTCTGAACACGACTGTACGCCACGGTGGCTATTATATTTAGTTCAAGTACATCCGCTTAATTCGCTGTTAATAGTTATATTATGAAATACTGTATATCTATATATACCCTCCCTTGTCTATGCGCGTGGTATCTCTATAGGACTTTCCTTGGCCGTCAGACATGTTTGATTTTAGTTCTAGGTCCTTGGCGCGGGGCGCTGGTAAAGAACCATGCCAGAAAACTTATGAGGTTACCATGAGTAGAGAAGATTATGTTTTGTAAACATAATGTTTTACGTCCGTCATTTACGCTGATTAGGATTTTGAGAAAAGTTATGAATACTAGCGACGATAACACACCAGTTTTAAGGCGTTTGTTATGTTGTTTTGAAGAGCAGGCCATAGTTTTGTTCAGTTTTGTGGATGTCTTAAGGCCGCCGCACACGGTACAATATTCCTTACAATATTGTATACTAGGAGTCGTACTTGCTCGGCTATTAGCTTCTCTAGCCTGCTACTAGCAGCCCTGAGAGCTCAGGTACTGGATTTGCCTAATTGCCGGCGTCCAATTTTTGTTGCGAGCTGCACTGCAATAATTAAGCAGCGGCCAATCAGAATTCATCAAAACAACAACACTAGAACTTTTGGCGCGCGCAAGTGTTGATAAACATAAACATGGAGGGAAAGAATTGTACGAAATATCAGTTACGAGTATTAATAACTGCTTTAGAGAAGATACTTGTTTGTACATGGTGAAAAGTATTAACTACCACAGTAATTATCTTCGTAATGAAGCTTATTTTTAATTTCCTCTGAACACAAATATTTCGGTAGCCAGTATCGTGTGCAGCGAAAACTTGTATAGTACCTAGTACATCGGCTTGTAAAAGAAACTTGTAAAGAATCTAGTACACGAACTTGTAAGAAAAATTGTACCGTGTGCACACAGCTTTAGTTCAGACTATGTTACGTCTGTGTTATGAAGTGGCTCTACATTTATTCCGAACAAAGTTGGGATTTACAAGGTATATAAATTTACGTGTCACTTACATAGTATAATATTTGTATTAGGCCTAGGGCTTATAACCTAGCTAGACATTTACTACTTCAATGGCATGGTAGGCCTACATTATATCCTACAGTCCTGGAAAGTATACAAAATGTTAACCTCACATTAAACCTTTAAACAATTTTTCACTTAAATCTATATTTTATACTATACCCTCAATGGTTTTCCTGGTGTACATATATGTACGTGTATATATACGTGTATGTAGATATAAATGTATATATGAGTATGGGTATGTGTATATGTGTGTATGTATGCTTATGTATACACGCGTGTATTATTATTTGAATTTATTTTTGTTTTTTCATGGTTAATTTTCTTGTCAGTTGCTTTAGTGCTGCAGTTGACAGCATGTTGTGTACTTGAATGCTAGTATGTATTTAATTGCAGAGAACCTGCACTAGTATAGTTATTCGTCTCATCTTGTTTATGACTAGCTTTGTTTAGGCCCTGCTGTTAGGATGAGCTCTCTGTTCCGCCGTACAATCACTTCTAAGTTAACCTGGCTGTGAAAGATCCCCTCTTGAGCATTGCTGCAGGAGAATAACTTGTACCGTATATTTTATGGAATGTTATAATTGTTAAATTTAATACGTGTGTTATAAGGCTAAGGCATACATTGTAATATGTAAAATTGTATTGTATGTGCAAATAAACAAATAAGAAATATACGAGGGTTATTTGTTTTTCAACCTCCGATCGGCTGTAATAAAAAAAAACGGGAATGAATTGGAAAATATTTTAATGTCAAAAGAAACGTAAATCTTTACACTATTTTTTTTCCACATAATCACAGTGCAGACTGAGGCATTTGTCGTACCGATGTACCAGCTTTCCGATACCCTCTGTAAAGAATAATTCCTCCTGCCTATTCAGCCTTGTCCCCTGAAACCTCTTGTTGTGATTACAGCATGCTCATTAATCGATACTCGTAAATCGACACGTAGTGTTTACCCCCTTCCACCAACCATGTGGAGCGACCAAACTCACATCTCAGTATAGGAAAGCTGGTGCATCGGTACGACAAATGCCTCAATCTGCACGGTGATTATGTGGAAAAATAGTGTAAAGATGTAAGTTTCTTTTGACATTAAAATTATTTCCCAATTCATTCCCGATTTTTTATTGCAGCCGATCGGGGGTTGAAAAAAAAATAACCCTCGTATATAAACAGACCAATTTCCTCAGTGAGAATACAGAGTCGATTTTGTATTTATTTTCATCCTATAGTCCTTATTGTAGGTGAAAATAGTTGCATGCCTTGTATAAAAAACGAAATATTTATCATATGTTGCAATAAACAATTAGGGACTTAGTTGACATTGTTCCTTATGATAAATTATTAAAAGACGATCTAAACAAAATAAAATGCATTCAAATAAATAAAAGTAGACTACGTAACATTTCCAGCTGTACAGACGCGTATAGGAAAAAGAGTTTCATAAATTATCCTTGAGTACTGAGACTCATGTGGGTTATCTGTTAATGGCGCCTTATTAATATTGTAGCTTTGATTACCACAGAAAGTATTACGTTAGAGAATAGCGCCATCTTGGTAAAAATTTACTCGTACAGATCACAAAAATAAATTTTATTTTTACTGTCGTCTGATTTTCTGCGAATTTATATTTATATTTTGGCGCAACATGCACAGTTATCTCTTAAAATAATTTCCAATGCACCCTCCCCCGCCTAAAAGACAATTCTGGGATTCAGGTTTTTTCGAACATCTGTACAACGGGTTTCGTTCCTGATTATTTGTGACGTTGAAAAAAGTATTTATTTACTCACTGTAGTCTAGTGTAATTTTTTAGTTATACTTTTGTTGTCTTAAAAATTGTAGTTTACAGTAAATATTTATTTCATTTAGGATATTGTACTCAGTGATCGCAAAATGTGCGGGAAATTACTTTTTCATTCCAGCTCACTTGTAAAATATGCTGCGTCAGTCGATTTTTTTTTTCGTGCGTATATTTATTCAACTCTGATTACAGGATGGAACATATGTTCTTCAGAAATATCTTACGGCGGAGAGATACCACACGACAAATCAACTTGACTGAGCGTATGAACAGAAGAACACACATTCCCTTGTGAGAACAACGGTTGGACAAATATAGTTTATATCTGTATACCGGGTGAGTTGTGTGTGTATTACAATTGAGACTTGGCGATAAAGTCAATGAGATGTTTAGTTCTTTAGTAGGACACGTAGACGTTTATCTTATAGCCTAATTTTCACCTGTCTAGATAGAGTTAATGCATTTATAACGTTCTCTTAACACGTGGTTTAGTGCATGAAGCAACAACCTTACTTTATGACACAAATGTTCTATTTTTATAAGGACTGTATTTTCTCGCCTAACAACCTCCACTGTGTTTCATTTCTCTGTAAAGTTGTGGTACTTACGATTCAACAAATTATGTAATAAACTGTAGTGTAAAATTACACTTTCTTATGCAATGAACGTCTGCATTGTCATTCGTCAACGATGTTGATGTATAAGGATATTTTATAAACTGGAAGAAACAAACGCGCGGAGGTCGAGCAGCGCTTCTAGATGAAATGTTTCACACGCTGGCACGCAGGCAGGGCGAGTATTTTTTGTAGAGGGCGGCGCTGTCACCACGGACCAACGGCCAATTATCGGGTGGCAGGCGTGACAACGACACAGTTTCCACCAACAAGGAGGTAGCGACCAACAAAAAACATTTCCGCTCTCCTGTCAAAACATTTGTAACCCTCGCAAATAAAAAATACAGCTTGTTGTATGGCGTGGCGGTGACGCTACGAATAGCGAGATTGCCATATACAGTAACGCGGAAATGTGTTGCTTCTATCACTGCACGCTTCGATTTGTTTGAACATTGTTCATGTATTAACATTCTGGCTACAATATCATTGTTGTGATCAGTTAACGACTGACAGGACAATTTTAAAAGCACCGCAATCCCTCCCCTACATTTTAAATGCACAAGTCTAGTGAAACATGTATATTTGCTTCGTGTCGTCTAACTTTCATACGTTATTCGAAAGACGTGAAGTTACTTACGCATAGCGACACACGGTTGTTGCAAAGATACTTGACAGCAAGCTCGATATCAATTATTTATGTGTAAAGCTTCAGGTATTATTTGGTACAGTTCTGTATGTCTTGACTCAACAAATCAGATACATAGCTACAAGGAAGTCAAGGTTCTGATGTGCTAGTTGAATTCCAACAAGCCAAAGTGAGTCATCATACAGACTCGACATACCAAGCTAACAACCACGAAGTTTACAATGGAAATAAATGCAAAACAAGTTAAATATTGACTGATTTGTGCAAATATTTGTCTTTGAGACAAAAAGTATTTTGTTTTTAATTTATTTCATACTTAGAAACCTTGCATAGTACACTACGTAATTTATGTAATATCGATTCCCTATTTAAATCTTCTGGTTGCAAGCTTAGTACCCAGTGCTATAACTAGACACGAACAAAACTGTTTTGCAACACCGATGATAACGAAATATTTTCGCGACTACATCCGCCGGTGTTGGAATTTACGAATTTCGCAGGTTGAAAGTATCATATTTTTACAGCCGAGTTTTTCCAACAGCGAATATTTACTCCTTTTCATCTTTTTCAGGCTTTGAATAAAAACAATTCATTTACGACATTTATGGCGTTGTTAGTGACAGGAAAATCGGGTGAACATTCTTGAGGAGAAGCTAATATCCAAACACATTCACATTTCTGCTGCGATCGTAGTTGTATCACAGTTCACAAGCCCACCCTGGAGAGTTCAGAAAAATAAGGCTCTAGCTGTATGAACCTGGCAGTTAGATATCATTCCTTAGTTTCTTCAGACAGAAATACACTAAAAAAATGCACGACCTTCAAAAGTCTTGTACAACAATAGCTCCACTTAAAATGGACGGTGTTATACATCAATCGGCTAAGCACCAATTTGTAGTTATCAGTAAAACACTGTGTAAGTTCTTCGGATTTGACCCAATCATACAAAAAGTATATTAGTCCTATAAATACAATGTTCATAATCACAGGATAAAGGAGTAAAATATATATTTTTTAAGACCGTTACAAAGGAAAAAATATTATATACATAACTAGCACAGTCTATTGATGCAGAACAAACACCATCCAAATGTTGAGGCCTAGCATAATAGACTCATCAACAATGTATTTCAACATTGTTATTGTAAACACCTGTGTCAACATTGTTATTGTAAACACTTGTGTTAACATTGTTGTAAACGCCTGTGTTAACACCTTGTCATCAACACTAATAAAACATTGCAATAAAATAATTCTATGCCAAGATTTTACAAATTGTGTTACTAGCAATCTTTCCGAATATAAAAGAAGGCTTTAAAATCTCGTACCTATTTGTGTCTGTATGTATAACCAGTTCAAAATGGTGGACCGA
This sequence comes from Medauroidea extradentata, assembly GCA_003012365.1. Classification (NCBI taxonomy): domain Eukaryota; kingdom Metazoa; phylum Arthropoda; class Insecta; order Phasmatodea; family Phasmatidae; genus Medauroidea; species Medauroidea extradentata. The sequence continues at coordinate 33,119 of PNEQ01116124.1, read as the reverse complement.
GTTTTATCAAACCTAGTACACATATAACATTTTGTAATCTGACTTGACTTTTACGTATTTTGTTTACACAATTTTCATATTTTTAAAATGGCGGCCACTTTTATACGTGATTGCTAGAACGACATATCTGTGGAAGTATTCACCCGAATTTCACGACATCTAGTACACTAATAATACTTCGTAAGCTGACCGAACTTGTATCTATTTTAGTTCAACTAACATTTATTCTTTCAAAATGCAGGTCATGCGAACAATTAATGGGCACGAGTTATCTTAAGAAACATGTATCATAATTTCGCCAAAGTTTTAACTCATATGTTACTTAGTAAAGTAGCTTAACTTTCCTGAATTTTGTCCCTTCCATGTTCATATTTCTTTCAATGATTGTTATTTGAAGACATTTTTGAGTGCACAAGATATTTTAAGAACTATGTATCAGAATTTCATTAAAATTGGTATTCCTAGATAGTAACTTGATTGTTATGTATTTTATTCATGGCGTTTTGTATTATATAAATGATGACCAATCAAAGGATTCAATTATACTAGATATAGGCAGAACCTGGGCTCGGAATTCAATCATACGAGGTACGCATACAGTACTTTGTAAGATTAAATTGTTGTTATTTTTTATGTTCATTCGTATCCAAAGTTTAAAATGTAGGTCATTTCAACAGTTTCTGATCACACGATATTAATCGGTACCATTATTGAAAATTTCATAAAACTCGGTACTACTGTACCTCGAAGGCATAATACACTACGTCACAAAACTAAAATTTTTTCAGGCGAGCAGTTTAAAAGAGTGTGAATCCCTGGTGAATCCAGCTGTTTAGTGCCCAAAAACAAAGCTTCCTAACACACCACAGACTTTGTGTTGTTTGCCACTACAAAGTACTTAAAACTGTGGTTATGTTTACAGGGTAAAGTACGTTTAACAAAAAGTAGACATATTGTCTTAGCATCCGAGGTACAGAAAGTTACATATTTATTATTTTATTTGTTCAAGAAATGTTTGTCTTTTTTCAGTTAAAGCAATTTGAAAACAATTTAAACGCAAGAAATATCTTAAGAATCATGTATCTTAATTTCATCAGACATGATACAAATATATTCATAGTTAGGTCAGTAGATTTTATTCGTGTTAATACGTTTACAAAGGCGACTAATGGAACAATTATTTGAGACCACTGAGACCTTCCTGAGGCCAATTCATGAGCACAGAAAAAAAAAACAGCAGAAACGCTGAACTTAAACACCGCTCCCCTGGTTTTCCTGTAGTTTTCCAAATACCTAATCTAGGGAGTATCAACCATCAAAGAACTATTTTTCTATTATTTTTCTCTTATCAAAAACGTCCCGTACATGTGTGAAATAGGAAATTTTAAATAATTTAAATATTAAAGTATTTATATACGTTCGTTTTTATTTATCTATCTGTTCTTTCTGAATAATTATGAATATATATATATATATATATATATATATATATATATATATATATATATACACAAACAAGAACATTAAAAAAACATAGTTAGAATCTCAAAATATTTGAATGCTAACTCAGGCACACATCTCACAGACAGAAATTCAAATAAACTTAAATTTCAGTGGAAAATTCATTTGAAAATTAAATTAATAAAAGCTGACCATGCATGAGAATCGAATAGAGTCTATAGGCCGGAATTTTGCAACTACTATTGAAAATGTTTGTGATTGAAATTTGAAATCAAAGGATTGAGATGTTAAAAGTTAAAATACTACGGAATAGCCCTATATAGGTAGTCTTAGGACATGGTCTGGTAGGAAGCATCCGAAGGTAGATGTAACATCATCATTGTCATTAGAAAATCAGATTCATGCATTTTACAATTACTTATCACAGTAATTCTTCAAATACCATATATCAACGTATCTTTCGCGTGTGTATTAATCATGTTCATTCTACAAATTACTTTCAAGCAAATATAATTAAATTATCTTTAAAATCAAAGATGGCTAGTCTTGTTTGTTTCTTTTACTGCAGTGTAGATTCATTACAAAATTTTCTTCATCACTGAATTGAATTTAAACCGTGATAATGTAACAAATAAAATATTACATGTTGGAGTGAATTGCAAAATACATATTTTTTTTTTTTTAAATATGAAAGCTACATTTTCCAAGCAAAATGCACAGTTCAGTTTTTTTTAATGAAATTTTTTACATTACGTTTTATGAATGTTTTAACAAAAATTCATAAACATTTACTAATATTTCTTTGTTGTTTGCTCTTCACGTCTGTTGACAAGCTTATAATAACTGTAACAATTTACGTACTTTTTTATGTGCTTTGTCTGCTGCGTGTTCTGTCGATACGAACGTTGAAACTATTAGTTAAATAATGTGTCGCATGATAGTTTGTGTTATCTGTGGAACTGTTTTCGCGTACAGGTCGACCGTGATGTGTATCTTTTTGTACGAGATTAAAGAACTGCTGATGTTACCTGGTAATTATAGAATACATGGAGTGAAGAAACCTGGTATGTGCTATTAGAGGCTAGCAGAATGTTATGGTAGGAAATGGCTGCTGGCTCAGGCCAACGTTGGCAGCGCTGCATTTTCTTCGCCGGCTGTTGTTGGATGGCTATAGGTGAGTGAGTGAGTGAGAGTTTTTTGGTCAGCGCTCAACATAGAGGTCTTTAGCTCTGGTGGGGGTTACATGACGTGAGAATGGAGTTTTGCAGTAATGAAATGGCGGGGGAAACTGGAGATCCCCGAGAAAATGACTATAGGTTAATGTTCTGTTGGCTTAGATCTGGATATGGGCCCAGGTTGTAGTTTCTAGTGACCTGCAACTTAAAATTCTGGATTTAGTTCATATACTAAGATTTTCAAACGTTTTTTTTTTTTTTTAAGAAAAAAATACAGACATTCATTCAGTTACTACACTAATAAATTTAATTTACTTTATATTATGATTATTATTTTTAAGTACATAAAAAACTCTCCCTCCTTATTGCATCACCAAATTTATAATTTAGTGTCCGAAATTGGTCTGCTCCAAGCGAATTATTATCCTTCATGATATAAGGAAAAATATATGTTTGTACGTGCCGTTTATAAATATTAATTTGACTATAAGTACCATGGATATATATATATATATATATATATATATATATATATATATATATATATATATATACTGAACGTACTATTTAAAACGTTGCATTACCCTATTGTGTGCGCGGATGTGCATTATTATTCAAATTGAATTATTTAAATTACTATCGTCTATTTGTATTGTATAATACATATGCTGTGGTATATAAAGGGTAAGTTATTTAACATATTTATGGCATTGTCTCATATCTGAAACGCTCAGTAAATAAGTACTACGAGTAAGTTACATAAAGAAAATTACATAGTCAAGAGAAATTACAGGATGAACACAAGGGTATATTGGCTTTCTAGCTCACCATATAGGGTATCGGAGGCTAAACGTATTCAGGTACAATTGTCCAAAGATCAACTATGTCGCTTCCATGGATCCACAGCTGAAAGTCCGAAATTGCTCTTACTACCTCAGGCCAGAAGAGCAAAAGGGGCGGTCCCTCTATGCGGCCTAACCCGCAGAGACCCAAATTTACACGCCTAACGTGCAAACCGAGAAAAATAAAGAAAAAAGAAGTGATCTCCTAATGGTGAGAACTCACTCTACTGTAAAGTCTCCTACCTCACAGTTCTTTCACCCGTCATGTACATACATCTCTGCTGCTGTAACAGATATCTTACGTCTGGTACCTCAAGATTGGCTAAGTCCTGGACCACAGTTCTGAATGAATACAATGACTCTCATTCTGAGTGCTCGTGTTGCCTCATATCTCTTGGGAAAAAGAAAGTGAAAGATTAATGAAATGAAAAGTATTATAATGAAACTAAGGTAACTGAACTAGTGTATGGACGGGACATGAAACTAGCTGGGCGCATCGCACCACGTTGTTGTGTGTTTGGAGCACACGTTGAGAATTCCTTGAAAGTGGGCCGCCGTCGACATTGTGCTACTCGCACGTTCAAGCGACGTTCAAGTGCTGTGGCTGCCTATCATAATATGGCGAATAATACTTTCAAATATTCCAGCTGAGTCTTAAAACTAATGAAATATCAAAGCACTATTAATAAAATAACTGCACGTATGTGTTCTTGGTAGCAACAAACTGTTCACTTATTTAATAAATATTGTCTTTAACTAAAACGATGTGTTATGTAAATATAATGCATAAAATCCGTTATGGTTGTATTAAAGGGTTTTTTAAAATAATGGCATCGTTATTTCATCGAAGTTAAGTTATTTACGGCGCGCACAGTGGAGTTGAGACCAATTTCATATTGATAAAATAATAAAATAAATTTTGTTTAGAATGTGTATAGTACTATTCGTTAGTTAAATTGTTCACCGCAAGGTTAGATAATGTACAGGTTTTATATATTTAATAATTTATGGAACAATTATTATCTAAATTAAATTCATTGTGCCATTAAAGTTATTTTAAGTTAAGCATGTCATTCTAGCATTGGGATTTTAAGTTTTCTGATTTATATGCGATCTTATAGGTGAGTGGGGGGGGGGAGGGATTAATTAAATTAACTATTTGAATAAGGCGCCTCCACCATTGTTGTGAAATTATTATTTAACTATGTTTTAGACATGATTTAGCTATAGTGTCTGTGTGGCTGTAGTCAGAGTTAGGCACTTTACATTTTGGCCGGAATGTGCGAGCACATCTCGATGCGGTATATCCTGACCGCTGGATTGGTCGAGGTGGACCTATTTCCTGGCCCACCCGTTCTCCTGACCTCACACCTGTCGATTTTTTTGTTTGGGGACATACAAAATCATTAGTGTACGACACGCCGGTGGAGACTGAAGAGGACCTACTAGTGAGAATAGGTAATGCATTCGCGTCCATCCGCCAGATACCAGGTGTTTTTGAGAGGGTCCGACAGTCCCTGCAGCGTCGTTGTCATATGTGCGTTGAAGTTGATGGTCGGCAATTTGAACAGCTCCCGTAAGGATTAATTACCTTTACCCAACGTCTTGTGGGCGTAGGTTACCCATTTTCATACTGCAAGGGGATGATATTTGCAACCACATATTTCCCGTGGTGACTTATCTCCTATTACAAACCACGATTCGCCTATCATCTCAATAATTTGTAACATACTGTAAATGTTTTCACAATCCCTTTTTCTGAGGTGCACAGCTCTCTTAACAACCAATTTCGAGAAATTTTGTTTCCATTTTCGTCTTCCTTTTTCTTGCCGGCGTTTATCTGACTCACTGCGGTAGACGCAACACACACATGCACGTAGTTTTGCCTATGCTCTAGGATCTGTAACTTAGGTGTAACGATAAACAAGTGCCGCTAAAGTTTCGGGTGTAATTTCTATGGAAACGATGGGTCCTAGACATTTGTTACAAGAGGACCTTTTTTGTTCAACAGGTCACATTTTACAATAAACCAACCTAAAATTTGAAAAATGTTGACGGTACAAACTTTGTATGCAATTGGCGGGTGGCCAACCGTGTTATTTTCGTAAGGGTGTAAAATATCAACTAGCATTTTCTGTGGGTTTGATGATCCCAGTAGCATAAAGCAACGCTGAAAATATTGTTCTTGTGTATCATTTTGTTTCCGTTATTTTGGGGACATTCGAATTTCAAATTTGATTTTCAATGGGCCGTTACTCCCTTAATATTAAATTTAGGTGAAAAGTGCAAAACACGTTTTCTACTTATTTTTCCACAAGGAATCACCTACCCGATTTTGTCGGTGTTTTTCTGATTCATCATATATATATATATATATATATATATATATATATATATATAGAGAGAGAGAGAGAGAGAGAGAGAGAGCTTCAGGAATGCAAGAAACCAATTGGCGAGTAAGTATATTATGTTAAGTCGTAATAATGTTGATTTCCTATGAACTTATTTCACGTGTGTTGAAACACAGAAAAAAACTTGGTTTAAATATTACATAAGTATTGCTTAAGTATTTTACGTTACAAACAAGGGAAATCATATTAAACGAATTATATATTGAAATTAACACTTTTCGTTTCGTAATACGCCAAGAATATTGCACCAGCACTGAAATAGGAATAACAAGGTAGGCCTTCAGTTTTTTGTTATAAATGTCTCTCAGAGGCACGAAGTTTCATAACGCCAGAACGCAAACGGCTGCAGCTAAATCAAATAGTCGCGCACCTTAATGTTTATTAATTTCATAACGCGGATATTACGGTACATATTTCCCGAAGGCGGAGGGGAACGGTTTCCTAGCAACAGGCCTCGACCTACGCGGTGGGACGTCGAGAAATATCGCTTTCTGTTTTCTTTGTTAGTAATTTGTAAGCGCGGCCGCAGAACAATGGGCAAGAAAGAAGGAGAAGGAAAGAAGAAACGAAAGTTAAAGAAAGGCAGAGGAGAGAATGAGAGAATGTGCGGGCGTCATATTAATCGGTTAGTGCGGGAAGAATGGCAAGAGGGGAAACTGCAGCAATGGTAAGGGGTATGGTAGAATACAAATAAACGGTACAATAGCCGCATAAATTCACGACGAAGGCCTTCCAGCAAACTGTAAATATCCACGCCTCTTGCCCCCTAGCTCAGCGGTAAGAGGAGAGTAATGGTTAGTAATTAAAGACTGAATATTCTCATCGCATGCAAATCGCAGCAGATAACTGGCACCTTACAACGGAAACATATAACGAATGACTCTGGTACAGGGAGGGTTAGCTTAGTGTCTCAAGCCACCTCGTAAGTCGAGGCGTATTGTGGCCACCTCTGGGAAAAGGCATAGGCCAGCATGCGCCAGGAAAACAGTAATTACGGCTGGAGATGTATTGGCATGGATCTACCAGTTGTAGTACGACGATAACTGGCTGGTACGGTTTATAGACTAGTCATAGTAAGTGAAGTCTTTTAAAACTCTCCTTATATTTCCCGTCCAACCGAAATGTGTGTTTCCAGCAGTTATTAATTACCACTCAAGTAATCACGTCAGTGGAATGTACTAAACACGCCATACTTAAGAGCTTGACGTTTAAGGTCACAGTAGTACATATTACATATTTATTAATCGTTGACAATACACTTACATTTGGGCAACCAATAACGTTCCTTTTCACCACGTGGAATTTGACATAGGTAGGGTTGCATGCAAGGAGGAACACGTATCCCCCAATAAAAGGTTGGGATTTCCAAGGTGCAAAATGGTGCTAATTTAACAGTTCTCGTGTATAAACATTCAATATACTTTTAGTAGACTTATTAATATTTTTTCAAAGAAACATTCTATTAAGGGACCTCCCTAGTCCCTAGTAGAGGTAATGAAGAAACGTTTCAAGCAATTACAGCTGTTCCATTTTTTCAAACAGTTTATAACATTCCAAGGTATTAATTTTTTAGACCAAAGTTCACAAAATCCGCAAAAAAAATGTTAAACAAATTTAACATGCCTTTGGATTACTGTAATTCTTTTAGAACAAAATTCACAACATCCACAAACATAATTTTAACAAATGTAACATACCTTTTGAATACAGTGTTGAGCACTTGAAGTAGCAAGTAGGTGGAGTAAAACAAGAATAAATGCGTGGAAAGTTACGCCAAGGCTAAATCACATCAGAGAGTGCTGTCCAGACATCGGATTGACATCATAACTCAGTTGTTTTTAAGGTTCACAAATCACAATGTTTCACATTTAACAAATCTGCACCGTTAGTTTAATGCACTATAGTTCGTGTTTATTTACACCTTTAACTTTACTTCATCTCACTGTAATTTGAAATGAAAATATTTAGTCAAAAACACGTTTAAACTAAATGGTCACTATACTAATGTGTGGACACCTGTTACTTGTAAGTGAAGTTCATTCGTTGTTCATTTCTTAGAATAAATTCGCAATAACTTGTTATACAGTGCTCACTTTATCGTGAACGGTCTATATATATATATATATATATATATATATATATATATATATATATATATATATATATAATAAACACAACGAACATCTACGCTTAATAAATTGTGAAAGTTAAAAACCTGTTCGTAAATATAACAGTACAAAACATCTCATTACCTTGAATAAGGACAGCATGATATTTAATAGCAGGAAAATTATATAATCGGTGTTCGTTATTAGTACGTCTCTGTATCACGAACAATATAAATGTAATATGCCGTTATGAAAACACACAAAATGTGTAGTCACGCGTGACAAATGCCTACAAAACAAACAACTATCTCGTGTGAATACGAAATGATGAATATTTCAGTGACTGAACCACAACTTATAGCTCAAGCTCACTCGACTGCAGTGGTCAACCTCATGCTGTCACGATAGCAACACTAACTTCGTGTAACGTAAGAAGCTACACCAAGTCAAGATGTTCTCACAACTAAGGCGGATCTATAGTCACCGCTTCCATGTCGGTTTAATACGACCAAGATCAGTCTTGGTTGAGCGGCTCGTCAAATATTTGTTGAGTTGGTAACCTGCACAGGGCAACTAAACGCGGGAATACATTCCCCATGTACGTATATATTTATTATAAAACTGCTCAGCGTGTGTGGACGATACCTAGTTATGAAAACCATTTAAATAACTATGCATAAATGCATACAAAGTTAGTTGTTTGGTAATCCCCTAAATGTTAATATTTCGCGTTCTGAATTGGTTGAAGTGGATGTTTTCTCACGTTTATGTACGATCTCCACAATGCAGGAACTTATAAATGTGTATGGTACGCTCATACAGAGCTTATTGACTACTACACGATTAAGTGATGCATGCCAGGACTGAGTGCCTCATAGAGGATCGCTACCGGAGAGATAATTGTACGCTAGTGAACTAACTTTCGCCTAAGGTTAGTTAATTGTGCATGCCTGTTCGATGTCAGTGCTTTCACACTTCTGTTGTTGACCTCCGATACGCAAAATTCACCCAGCCAAGCAGCCACCTTTAAGGGCGCGGCTACCACAATTTTCATCACCATTTTTTTATTTTTATTTGTACCATATATTTTTTTTTCTTATTTTTGGCACAAAATGTGACTAAATTTGGCTCTTATGGAATTTTTTTTATCTCATAGTTTTCGCGTAATGGCTTGTTGAAGTTATATTTTGCATGTTTCCGTTTTAACGACTACATTAAAACCAACTGATGTACCAAACTAAAAAAAAATCACAGTAGATAAAGACATTGCAGGCTACAATGACATGTTCATAAAATTAAAGAATAAAAATTATTTGAATTAAAAAGAAAACGCTGAAACTGAAAATAAAAATTTTAAAAATTCAATAATTTTTTTAAAATACAAATGATTTTTATTTTTTAATTTTATGACAATGTAATTGTAGCCTGCAATGTCTTTATCCACTGTGATTTTTTTGAGTTTGATATATCAGTCGGTTTTAGTGTAGTTAAACGGAAACATGCAAAATATGACTTTAACAAGCCATTACGCGAAAACGATGAGAGATATAAAATTTTCATAAGAGCCAAATTTAGTCACATTTTGTGTCTAAAATAAGAAAAAATATATCTGGTACAAATAAAAAATAAAATAATGATGATGAAAATTGCGGTAGACCGCGCCCTTAAATAACCTTAAGGACTCTGCCTACCTCACAGCTCCGGCGGCAGCAAGGATAGGGCGTTACAGGTTAAATTATATTCGTAAATATCTCAGTCACTTTCAAACCTACATATATGCCACCACATACTTTTTTGTTCAGTACGATACGGCCCACACTGCTACGGAATCTTTTAGCAAGTTATATCAATACCTTGAAAACTATGAGCAAATAAGTGTTTTCATGCAGATCAAACACTCGAAACCCTGTATTCATAAAATTCTTTTCACATTTTAGTTTACGTCGCAGTATTCTCCTCTTATCAATGCAGAAAATAGTTTCTATCCGAAAGCGATATCTGAAAGGGTGACAGAGCTACACGGAATTTAGTTTAACATGTAAAACCCTATCCTTGCTCCCGCCGCGCTCCGAGGTAAGCAGAATAGAAGAGTGATTGCCCTAGTTACCAAGCACTGTCATTAGCTGAGCTAAAAGAAGGCACCACTCCTACATAAGATGCTTGATTTTCCAGATGCGGGTGTTCTTCAGATGGTTCGTGTGCTTCAATACCAGTACCAAGATTGCATTTCCCAACAAATGTCAGCCGAAAATTACTAGGTTAACACAAGATGGCAGAGCAAATTTTTTTCTCCTGGAATTTTAATTTTTTTTTGGTAATCTTCGAAAATATTCGCAATTTTTTAAATTTTAGAATTTTTTTCAATTTTGGATTTTTTTTTCTTTTTCAATTTTTGAAATTTTAATATTGATGTCAAGGTCAAAGGTCAAGGTTAGATCCAATATGGCGGTGAGATGTTGGATTACAAGATGGAGCCACAAATCCTCCGTCGCCCGAAAATCCTCCCCTCGGCACACGACTATAACATATTGTTATGTATTGTGCAACCTCTACATGTTCAGTGAATCGACATTTTATTTATTTGTAGTAAAAATTCGAGCACAGAATAAATTTAATTTTCAGGTTATCGAGCTTTGAAAACGCCATATTTTCAAACGCCTCCGTAAACGTTGAAAACACTTTCTTATTGGCTATCACACGTATATGACGAAATTGGACAGTTGTATTCGTTTGCCGCCCGCCCGCAAGGCATTATAGTAGGGTTTGTAATCTTACGCTGACCTAAGAAATTGGACCAATTTATTGAACCACGTTAGTTAAAAAGACAACTCGTTAAATTTGCTCGTTATGAATGCATGCACCGTCACAATTGAAGAATTTCTTAGTTAATAACGAAGATTTCACTGATACTGAGTGAATTGAGAGTAGTGAAGAGAGCAAGGTAAATCTCGCACATTGAGCCGTTTTAGTGGTAGGTTTGCGTTTACGTCAGTTTAATTAGAATTCCGGAGTGATGAGAACTGACTGCGAATCCATTTTACTGTGTTAAATCCGCTCAAGAATAATATTTTTTGTTTTCAAGTCAATCGCATGAAGGCCGCATGCATAAATAAATGAACATATCGAGCTAACAGATCGAATGTGTTTCAGTAAACCTGCTGGCTCTTACAGGCTGGTCGTCTAACGTTTCGACTGCGCGAATTGGGGAAGTAACATTACACAATCATTTGTCTATTAAAATCAATTTTTCGAAAACTACCGTAACAGTGCTGCCGTCTATTGACACATTTCGCAAAATCCAGCCCCCCTCTCGAATTATCAGCCAATAACAGGTGCCTTGAACTCGCCTATTGGCTGAGCCGTTTTCCTGACGGGGCGGCCACGCTGTGAAACAGAAAAAACACAGTTGATTGAACAGATGTCCTGATTTGGTCGCAACTTTTTAACTTAAAAGTACTTCATTACTTCATGCTTACCGTGTCGCACGGTTCACAATACGCTTAAATAACAATTGTATACATAAACTTTACTTTTGTCGCTAATTGCAGACTGTTTCAGGTTACGATTTCTTTAGGAACCACGCAGTCCGTCTCGTACTGTCACGCGGTGCTGAAGTTAAATGTTCTGTCAGGAGTAAATTTAATTGTATTGCTGCACAAAGGAGTTGCTGTAGAAACTTATAAATATTCGGAGTCCCATCCATACCCGATCTTACCGCATACAACAGGATTAAACGCAATTCCACCAACTAAACGTAAGTTCCTTTTGTAGACTTAGAGTAAACAAACACACAAGTCCAATGACGTCACACGAACGTCAACATGACGGCATTCGTTTTTACTGAGCTAAAACAAACACTCACTTTATTTATGTTCTCGGTCAATACTGACACAAATAAGAAAGTGTGGTACCGATATTCTTTAACTAAACATACTTTTAACTAAAAATAAAGTTAAATAATAGGTAACACACCCATTGTGAATACTAGATTTTACGAGTATTACATGCGTGCTATGCCGCGGGAGGACTGCTTATCACTTATGCTATATATGTATATCAGAGTATAAAGAAATCTCCGTACTTCTGTAAGTCGGTAAATTAACTTTATTTCTCTTAAAACCGTTCTGCAGCGATAAAGTCGATACTTTTGCGACGATTCTGTTGATTGGTGGCTCGTGACCCGCGTTTGGTTATGATAAGAGGTGTCGCTGCTCTGTCCCTTACGTGATTAATGCTGGATGATTGGGTTAGTATTAAGTAATGTTGTAGTATGCCCGGCTAGCTCTAATTGAAATAAAATAACAAAGAAGTTTCTTTTTTAATCGGCCTAAGGGACTCACGCACTGCGGGTTGCGTCACGAGAGGTAGATACTTTAAAGTTTCTTTCGACGAAAATAATAGGCGCTTCCTCCGGCGGCTTTTGATCGGTCACGACGTTAATTATGTTGCAGGTACCGGCCGCGATCACCCGAAAAGTCCACCCACCGGTGACCCCGAGCTCGCTGTCCACCGTCCTTACAAACCCGACGACGAAGATCCCGACACCTGTCCTCCCGAGCTCACACACACCCG